>SEYY01000367.1:39461-62502 GCA_009176605.1 Armadillidium nasatum
TTTTGAGCTATTAGTTCTCGATTTTGGGACAATAGTTCATTCATAATCCTCGAATCAACTAATGTATAAGTAGGTGAAGTTTGAATAGGCTGAGTTTGAGGTAGCGATTGTGTAGGCATATTTGGCAGTTGGAAAGTAAATGGTTGTTGTTGTGATAGAGGTGGAATAGAAGAAGTTACTCTAGGATCAATAGGAGCTGAAATATTAGAAGTTGCAGGTGTAAATAAAGGTAAATTAGAACTAATGGGAAATGGATATGCTAGAGAACTTTGAACAGTGTTTGACCAATTTACATTAGCTTGGGAAAACTCCAATGATGTCATTGGTGGTACCCAATTTTGTTGAGTTAATAGCATGGAAATACTAGTAGAAGGATTACTTAAAGCATTAGATGTGTCAACATTAGTGTCAGTTTTTAAAGTCATAGTTATTGGAACATTTTCAGCGCCTGTACCGTATTCCTTTCCTTCCATCGTTTCTAAATTTTCAGTAGACATTATTTTTAATATATATAAGTATGAAACACACACACAAGAAATCAGGAAACTAATAAAACTAAACTGGTATACTGGTACGTAATATAAATAATACTCACTAGTTAACTAGTGTTTACAACTTACAACAATTGGCAACAGAACAAAGACACAGAACTGTAGTGTAGAAACTACGCTCTGCTACCAATGTTAAAATTTTAACTGGGGGTTTAAAGTAAAGTTATGGTGATTATTGATTACGAGAGTCAAGTGACTAAATGTAGCTCTCTCACCATTTGGGAACAACGATATCCCCAAAGGAAAGTTTCAATAACTTTCTACAGCTACAACTGTCTCTGAACTTATACCAATTTAAAAATATAAGACTATGTGTTACGTACCAGTGCTAACTCCAAAAAAAATGATTGATGAGATGATAAATAGGAAGGCTCTTGAAATCAAGTCACAAAGCAGAAGAGGAGATAAGCTTCTTAAAGTTAGGTAAACATGCGACACAACACTCAAGCAAGAAAAATAAAAAAATATAGAATTAGAACAAATAATGATGCCCACACATGCAAGCGAGAGTATTAGAGGAACAATTAGGGTGAAAATAATTACCTGAGCAAGTGTACAGGAAGTACTCCTCTCATAGACTTCCACTCACATGTGGGAAAAATAATAAACGAATAATAATAATGATTTAATAAAATAATATATATATATGTGAGGTTTTATAATGAGGTTGAAACTTAAGAGTATCCCTGGGTTAATTGCAACTAATTGCAGCAATAAGAATATAATACACACATTCAATCACTCAATCACTGATACACTGCGCTGGCACACTAGTACTGTAAAACATTACACACAACATAACACAAAATAATAATAAATAATAATATGAACCGTAATATAGTTTTTTCTTTTATGCAATGGAGAATGATGTAACAAAAATATAGGTTAATAATAAATTTATAAATTTTTTTATCACTTAATCCTAAGTTGTATCAATCTTATGAAAATAATTTTATTACCTTCATAATTTTTATAGTATGAAGATTAGTCTTTATTGGCTTTTTACACTCAATTTCCAACTCCTCTGTATATTAAAGGAGATATAATTATGACACTGTAGTTCACCACACTTAAATTGTTTTATTATAATACAATTTAATTATATATAATAGTAAATGTGAATAAACAATGCACTATAGGGGAAATCTTGTAACACTAAAAATCTGTGTAGTGTTGCCTAATTACAATAAATGTAATCAAAGGAAATGCTTGTAGTTTCGTAGTATTCTGAATATATATGGTAAGGTAAAGTTCCAAACCATGGAAATGTCACAAATAAAATTCCTCAAACTGGATGTAGGATATGTGACAGTGAAGGCTCCAAACCATGAACGTTTATTACACAGAGAAGGTCCCTCACCATGGAAATCTGGGAAAAACAAACGCTCCCTGACCATGGATATATGAGATGGGGAAACAAAGGTTCCCTGACCATGGACCTATAAACATATTTTATTTCTTTTTAAGCTATATAAAAGATTACTTTCTATCCATATTAACAGTGTTATACATTATATACATAATAAAACCTTTTAATAATAGAAACTAAACCTAACTTAGTTTAACTTACCTCAACAAAGTTGAGGTCTTTTCTTTTAACTTTTTGAAGAATCTTATTCAAGTCGTCAATTTATGGAAAGTTGGAATTCCTTATAAATAATTAAAAACACCAATTAACTATTTGCTTGAGTCTACCAAGAAAATCTCATTGAAAACAAATAAAGTAAAGAAAGCATACCTTGATTTCTCCTTGAATACACTTGATATATATATATACAAACTCATGCAATTAAGCAATTGAGAACAAAAATAGAGTAAGAGATATGATTATGAATGGCAAAAAAAATGATAACAAAATCAAGCATTACTTTAGAAAAGTATCTGAAACCAAAAAAATTTATACTTAATGACATATGTTGGTTAAAACATATTAGAGGAAATGAATTTGGGATCAGGGTAACAGGAAAATTCCTTACAATATATATATATATATATATATATATATATATATATATATATATATATATATATATATATATATATATATATATATATATATATATATATATATATATATATATATATAATGTGCTATTAGTTATTAAAAAAAAAGTACTAATACTTACATCACTCTTATTTTTCTCTTCATTGGCTTTTGCAAGCTCTAGTAAATATGAAAAATCCATATTAACTTTTAAATTTATTATAGCTTGTAAAGTACTATGTCCACCAATAGCAAACTGAGAGAACAAAGACACAAAGAAATGTGAAATTTATATGAAACTCTTGATTATTCATATGATAAAAATGCAAATACAGTTATTTTTGAGCTCAAACATTTAAATCAATAACCTGAAAATAATTATTAAAAATATTAATTTCAACTAAAAAGAACAAAATAATTTTTTTGTTAACTAATGTGAAATATAAGGAACATAAAAGAAAACATCCTGAAGTTAAATGCTTCCTTTAAAAAAAAAATATTAAAATTTTAAAAAATTTCTTACAACTGACTCTTTTATATGCTTATTCCCACAAAGTCAAAAAATAAATAAAAAATACTCCACATAACACAGTAAAATTAAAACCAATTCTAGAAACATTATTCTCTAGCCATAAATGTGTAAGACCTATAATAATTGAAAAATTACTATAGATAACAGAAGTTATCTTAAAAAACTTGACTAACCATTTGGTTCCCAGAATTACACAATTTGAATGTAGTCCAGGGGTTGCCAAAGTGGTTGATATTAGCCCCTTTGGATCGATACAACATTTAGGTGGGTCAAATTAGAAGGATAGATCAAGGTCAAAAATTAATCAAGAATGATTGAGAACATTGCAGGCAATAACAATAATAAATATTATTGTTAATAATAAATTAATATGAATAAATTGTTTTGTGACGAATGCAGAAATACAGAAGTTGATTACTATAAAAATTGGGAATATATACACACAGCATATATACATTATATAGTTTTATTGTTAATTTTAACATTCCAAAATGTTTCTAACATATATATTATTTTAGTATTATTTTATTTTGTTTGTTCATTTGTTTGCTTGCTTGGTTGTTCGTTTGCTTATTTGTCTGTCTATTTGATAGTTTGGATGTTTGTTTGTTATAATTGTGATCGCGTGTGTGCGCAGGCGTGGGTTTTATATACACTTTACCAATGTACATGGTTTACACTCTAATTTACCCACTGTGAAATATCACCTCTCTAACTCTCATCCTAACTTTTTGCTCTTGTTTGAGCCCCAGATATCTAAGAATCCCTCCTCTAACTCTTTTAATATATCTAAATATTAACTTATTTCATAATTTTCGTTCTAAGGGTGGAGTGTGTGCCTATGTAAACACCAACACTGCAGTAACACATAGACAAAGGTTTACAATTGTCTGTCCTTAATTAATATACTTAAGTGTTTCTTTTTCTAAACAACCTTCTAAGAGGCTGAGTGGTCTAAGGCTACTTCGGAATTTCCTCACTTCGCTCCACTGCTTGCTCTTTATATAGGTTTATTCATTCCTGAATGGAATTTGACTCACACACATCTGGGGTAGTTCAACACAAATTTCTCCATGAAAGGGTAGAGTATAGGGCTTTTCGTCTTATAAACTCTTTTGCTCTTACTATCTCTCTGTGATCTCTTATGGCCCTTCAAATTGTCACTTTTTCTATACATTGCTATTACAACAGACACTGCTCTTAACTCTCCCATCACATACTTCCTCCATTGGAAATGACTCAGACATGCCTCTCTACATGACTCATCCTTTCTCTGTGAAACTATGGTCCCAGACTTAACAGCTATACTCAATCTTACATATACTCTACTGATAACGTCTGGAATACACTCCCTTTATCTATTTTTCTAACTTCCTTTTTGTTACACACCTTCAAACTGTGTATTGAGACATGTTGGCCTTTAATAGACCATGATTAAAATATTCCCCAACTTTGGTGGAAATTGGTTGGCCACTGACCTTAGCTTAAGAGATATATAGTATATATATATATATATATATATATATATATATATATATATATATATATATATATATATATATATATATATATATATATATATATATATATATATATATATATATATATATAAATTCTGTAAAAAAAAAAAATTATTCACATTTCTAATATAAATAAATTAATAAATTTTTGAATGTATATATATCTACATTTATTCAACATGAATACCAAAGATATTTCAGTGCTGTTACATAGAAGAGAGTGAAAAAAAAAAGTAAATTGAAATTCAATATAGAAAGATATTAGTTAATTTAATAATTTAAAAAAATTTTATTTTTATCAGATATCTGGCTGGATAGTACTGATATCTGGCAGGATATGCTGGATAACCAGACCATAACTGGATATTCAGCTCATCCCTAGTAAAAAAAAATTTTTTATTTCTTTAAATGATTTTTCTTTTTATTATATATTTTTTATTTACTTTTCTGTAAAGTAAAAGTTATGTATAGAATGTATTTAAGCATATTTTGACTTTATATTTTCAATATAGTGAAAAATAAGAATTATCAGTTACCATATATTTATATATCAGTTATAACCATATATTTATATATCAATATTTGGTAAATATCAATATAAACTCTCCATCACTCACAGGGTTAAAAAAGGTTATAAAGAACTGAGTAATATATCATTTATAATATACTAAAAAATAATTATCAAAGCTGATGGTGGAATCAATATATTAATATGATGGTCTATAATCTACCATGTACTCAAAAATAATTATCAAAGCTGATGGTGGAATCAATATATTGATATGATGGTCTATAATCTACCATGTACTCAAAAATAATTATCAAAGCTGATAGTGGAATAGATATATCAATATGATACTCTATCATTATTTAAAATTGTGGCTAGGTATATACATATTTTTATATTAAGAATTTGAGAATTTTTTAATATTGTACAAAAGTTGTCTTCAGACCTCAATTAGACTTTAATTAAGGAATTTACATATTTTTTTGCCTTTATGGATTCAATAGAGTAAAAATAATTAGAAAATAAAATTAGTTCACCTGAGGAATAAAATTACCTGGCTTTATTTATACATTTACATTTTTTTATTTTCATAATATAGATTAAAATTTCCATCATACTCAGAACTAAAGAAATACCAAAAATATAAATAGACATGTCCATCCAAACAGGCTGAATGAAACAAATTTGAAAGGCTTACATATAAAAATTTCAGAAAAACCTAAAAACATACATAAGAATATATATATATATACCGTATATATTAGAGGTGGACCGGATATCCGCATCATTTTTCCAATATCCGCATCCGCGGATATCCGCAACCGCATACGCGGATAGTTTTGAAGAAAAAACTAAGCAACAAACAATTATTAAAAGTTTAGGATATATGAAAAAATGAGATAAAAATGATAGGAAATCAAAATCAATCTATAATAAAATTGCTGAAATGATAGTTTTAGATGATTTGCCATTCACTCATGTAGAAGATTTAGTCTTTCAAAGATTGATGGAAGAAGCTTCACAACAGTATGAGCTAAAGCAAAGAAAGTTTTACAGAGACTTGATATGTGAGGAAATGTATTCGTCGGTAGCAAGTAAAATAGAATCAACTGTATCATCCCTAATTAATACATGCAATGGATCATTTACAATTGATGAATGGTCTGACAGCACATCTGGAGTTTCTCTTTTATCCCTCACGTATCATGCAATCGATAAAAACTTTCAAAGGCAAAACTTTGTATTGAATGCAGAACCTCTTTCTGAGCTCCATACAGGCGACTATCTTGAAACTGTATTTGAAAAGATGCTGACAAAATGGAAGATTTCATTAAATGAAGCGCACTGCGTAGTCAGGGATTCGGGCACAAATATAAAAAAAGCACTTTCTATGGCAAGAGTGAAAAATGTAGATTGCTTTGCACACCAAACTCAGATAGTAGTTAATAATTCCATTATGAGTCAAAAATGTGTATCCGATTTAATAACCAAATGTAGGTTAATTGCTACGCATTTCAATCACTCCGTTGTAGCCCAAAATGAGCTGAAGAAAATACAAACAAGATTAAATGTTCGTCCACTTTCTGTCATGCAAGATATTCAAACACGCTGGTTATAGTAGTAGTTTGCATATGCTTGAGAGGATGAGCGAAATTAATGAGGCCATTTGCCTTTATGCTTCAAGCAGCACAAAAATAAAGCCTCTAACAGCTGACGAAAATGACATTTTAAATAATTGTATTAATATCCTTCCTTAAGCCTTTTGAAGAATTAACAAAGACTATAAGTTCAGCTGAATCATGTTTGTCAGATGTGATACCACTTGTTTCAACATTGAAAGTTGTGTTAACAAATGTTATTAAGTCTAAGGGAGTTTCAAGGATGACTGAAACATTAATGAAGGAGATGAACGACAGATTTGAAAACCTGGAAAATGATGATGCTTATACAATTGCAACCTTTTTAGATCCTAGGTACAAAACAAAATTTTTTTAAACCACTTGTTTCTCAGAATGTTAAAATCAAATTAGGATGCTTATGCGATGAGACGATAGAAACAGCTAAAATAACGCCTTTCAAGAAAAAGCAAAAGCTCTCAGATACAAAAGAAACAAAATCTGTTAGCTTAAGCATTGCTAAATCAATGAAAGATCTTCTAGCTTCCAGCAGCGATGAAGAATCACAGTCAGAAGTGTCAAAGGATACAATATCGATTATTGAAAATTATCTGAAACTCCCACGTTTGGAGGCAGATAAAGACCAACTGGTTTGGTGTAGAGATAATTGCAAAAGTTTCCCTTTTCTTGCTGAGCTGGCAAGGAATTATTTAGCATGTCCTTCAACTAGTGTTGCTAGTGAGCGTCTTTTCAGTGGAGCAGGCCTCATTTACGACGAAAAGCGAACCAAACTTTCACCTGAAAGAGCCCAAAAGCTTTTATTTCTAAAAAATAATTTACCAATTATTAACTTCAAATGGAATATGTGAAACTGTGAAGTGTGAAGGTAATACTGAATTACTGGCTATATATATATATATATATATATATATATATATATATATATATATATATATATATATATATATATATATATATATATATATATATATATATATATATATATATAACCTTTTTCCAAATGGGTGGAGGTTGGGGAAAGAGGTTGGTGGGGTGTTCAAGAGTTGGGTCCCCGTCCCACACCCTGGTACATAGATTCTGGATATTATATTTAAAATTCCAAGAATTATGGCAAAAACTCTTAAAAATTTAAACTATCCGCATCCGCATCTGCGGATATCCGCAATTGAATATCCGCAACCGCATCCGCGGATAGTAAAAAATTACTATCCGGTCCACCTCTAATATATATATATATATATATATATATATATATATATATATATATATATATATATATATATATATATATATATATATATATATCCTTCTCAGCTTAACTACAAAAATGAAATGCTTTGATTTTTTTTTTATGGTGAATCGACGAATGACAAATGATTTTGTTTGAAATTTTTTTTTAAAAAAACACTTAAATTAAAGGAAAAAAATATTTTAAACTAATAAAAATAATTATTATTTCAATATGTCAGAAGATCATCTGCCAAAAGTGTATATTCCGTACTATTCCAAGAGAAACTGTCCTTTGAGTATTTTCACCAAGTTGCTATTATGACTAGATTTTAAAAGATCTTGAAGCTAAAAATGGAATAGTTAAAATTTGTAAAATATATATATACAGTATATATATATATATATAAACTTTTTTGAGTACCTAACTACTTCTCCCGAGACTGTTACATCTTCGCATCCAAATACTGAGGTCCTCTATTTAGGGGATTTCAACGTACACAACACTGAATGGTTGGGCTCCTCTCATACCGATTCAGGGGGGAGAGGTGGCCGAATCATTCAGCATTCTCAACGATATGGACCAACTGATTAAAGAACCAACACACATTCCAGATTGTCCCAACCAATTCTTGAACACTCTTGATTTGTTTCACTACTAGTCCTTCTCTCTATAAATACGCTGTCTTCGCACCTATTGGTAAATCTGACCACAACCTAATTACTCTTAATTTTCAAGCTTTCTCTCCAATTGCTCCACCCTGCCCTAAGCGTATCTTCTGGCACTTTGATCGGGCTGACTGGAGGGCTTTGCGTTGCTTCTTCGCTAACTATTCCTGGAGTGACTGCTTTGTCTCTGCTGATAAGGTGGGGGCTGTAATCGTTTATGGGATAACCAGGTTCATTCCTTCTTCAACTAAATCTTTCTCTCCTCAAAATCCATGGTTCGATCGTGCTTGTTCTCGTGCCATTCAGGCTAGAGACATCGCGTAACGAGAGTGGAAAAATTCTCCTTCTCCTATCACTCTAGTTAATTTTCATTCAGCTTGGAATAGTTGCAGGGATATTCTTTGACGAGCAAAGCAGACTTTCACCAAACAGAGGTGTGCTGAGCTCCTAAATTCTCCTACTGAAAAATCTTTCTGAATTCTTGCCAAAAACATCTCCAACAATTTCTGTAAATCTTCCTTTCCTCCTGTTATTCATTCTGATGATTCTGTTGCTAACACTCCAACTGAAAAGGCTAATCTCTTTGGCCTCCTATTCTCCTCTGATTCTACACTGGACAACTCCGGCAATCCTCCTCCTTCTTCTTCTCCCCTCAGATGTCCCCATGCCTTTGCCTGTCATTTCATATGACCAGGTGCATGGGCTAAAAGACTTATAAACTGTCCCGCTCTTTCTAATTCTCTTGACTCTTTATCTTTGCGACATGATGTTGGTGCCTTGATGATGTCCTCGCATCACAAGGCGTACAATGTCAGCGCATCAATTTTGCGTAGACATGGGCAACTCCAGGCTTGTCCCCTGTGGTGCCTCTTTCTTTCCTGCCACCTCTGTTTTGTGGAACTCTCTTCCATCTTCTGTATTTCCCTCAGCATTTAATCTCAATTTCTTTAAAGCCTGCATCTGCACTCACCTAACAAATTTGCGTTAGGTGGGTGCTGTAGAGGTGGTTTTAATTTTTTGGTATTTGTCCTCTTTTACTTTCATTTTTATTCTTTTAACACCCCCTCCTTAAATAGGGCTTTGCCCGTGAATGATGGTAATGTATAAAAAAAATAAAGAGAGAGAGAGAGATAGCAATATAAGTAAAAATTTTAGCCCTACTCATGGGGTCGGGGGTATGGGGGCTCCACCACCTGTAGACAAATGATTGTGTGCCATGCATTTATAATTTCATTGCTGTACTGCAATGCATATTATAAGATGCAAATGCATGGAACACGAATGTTTATCTACAGGGGCAGAGCCCCTTGTATCCCCCAAATCGTGAGCAGTGGTGGTAATTCTTTAGAGATGCAGCCCAAATTTTTTTCTACTAAGCCAAACTATGAAAATAAAATATTTTTTATTGTTTTCTTTTTTTGTCCAGATGTAGTATTCTATAGTTTTTATGATTCATGAGTAGTGGTGCAAAAATCTTCACTTATACTTCTTCTCTGTATATATATATATATATATATATATATTATATATATATATATATATATATATATATATATATATATATATATATATATATATATATATATATATATATATATATATATATATATATATATATATAGAGAGAGAGAGAGAGAGGCTTAGGTTAAGAAGTCTGACCTTGTGTATTGATATTTTGAAATTTCCATCCATTGGTTAGGCCTGTATCACATTGCAACTTCAGTCATTCAGGTTATGATAAGTCGAACTAGGTACGCTAGAAAACTAAATAATAATAATAATAATAGGCATAAATAGAAAGCTAAATAATAATCCAAATATGAAAATATTTGCATTGATATATTGACATTTCCATATATCGGTCAGAAAACTTCTTAACCTTTACCATATATATATATATATATATATATATATATATATATATATATATATATATATTATATATATATATATATATATATATATATATGTGTGTATATAGTATATATATATAGTGTGTGTAAAAGTTAAGAAATTGTCTGACCTTCGATATATGAAAATATTGATATATGGAAATATTAATATTTCAATGCAACTTTTTTTTGACATTTGCATTATTATTATTTAGCTTTCATTTCATTTATGTCTATTAATATTACTATTATTCTTTAGTTTTCTAGCATACTTAGTTCGACTTATCATAATCTGAATGACCAAAGTTTGTCATGTGATACAGGCCTAACCTATAGATAGAAATTTCAATATATTGATATAAATATATCAATAAACAAGATCATCGACTTTTCAAAACCTGAAAGTTTGCCGTGTGATACAGTCCTAACTGATAGATGGAAATTTCAAAATATCGATATACAAGGTCAGACAATTTCTTAACCTATAATATATATATATATATATATATATATATATATATATATATATATATATATATATATATATATATATATATATATATATATATATATCGATTCTTTTATTAAAATGAAGGCCATGTAAAAAAAAAAACATTTGTCTATGGGAGCTCTACCCCCGTACCCGTGAGTGATGATGATATTATCAACTACTTTTCCTGAAGAAGATTTAGGGTATTTCCCATGTTTTCCGCAGACCGAGGAGATAGGGGTGATCCCGATATATCAAATCAAATATCAATAGTTACAAATATCGATATTTGAGGATAATGATCTTGAATAAAGCCTATATATATATATATTTGGTAAAGGTGGAGATTGTTTCTGAGTTTCGATTGTTAAAAAATATCGAAAATCGAAAATATCGGAGAAGCCTATCGTAAACAAGAGAGTTGCCAGAGGTACTATTACTAGACATACACACAATTATTATTACTTACTTTTTGATCTTGAATATAAGCCTATAATATATACGTATATATATATATATATATATATATATATATATATATATATATATATATATATATATATATGGTAAAGGTGGAGATTGTTTCTGAGTTTCGATTGTTAAAAAATATCGAAAATCGAAAATATCGGAGAAGCCTATCGTAAACAAGAGAGTTGCCAGAGGTACTATTACTAGACATAGACACAATTATTATTACTTACTTTTCTAGCAGAACCTAATTCGACTTATCATAACCTGAACTACCGAAATTGCCTTAAAAAGAAAAGAGGCCTAACCTATACGAGAATTTACCGTAAAAGAGATTTAACGTACACAAGAACGTTTGCACGACATAGTAGCCTAGGGCTAATTATAGGTAGGAAAATATCGATTAAAATAAAATATCGATATAAAAAATATCGAAACTCAGAAACAATCTCCACCTAAGCCTATATATATATATATATATATATATATATATATATATATATATATATATATATATATATATATATAATATATATATATATATATATATATATATATATATATATATATATATAATATATATATATATATATATATATATATATATATATATATATATATATATATATATATATATATATATATATATATATATATATATATAATAGCACTATATATATTATTTCCATTTTTAGCTTCCAGATCTTTTAAAATCTAGTCATAATAGCAACCTGGTCAAAATAATCAGAGTTTCACTTGTAATAGCACAATATGTATATATTGTGCTATTACAAGTGAAACTTTCAGCAGATGATCTACTGACATCATATTGGACAAAATTTTTGTTTTAAATTTTCTTTTTTAAGTACTTTTTTTTCTTACAAAATCGTGTTGTTTGTTGATATTATTATATATATATATATATATATATATATATAATATATATATATATATATATATATATATATATATATATATATATATATAAAGTCATATTTCATTTTCATAATTAGGCTGAGTAGAAAAAAAAATTCAGGCCTGTGTCTCTAAAAAAGTTACCCAACAAAAACTGCCATTTGCTACCTATGAATGACTTGTCTGAGATTTCAATTATCTTCACATAATAATAAACTTAATTGCATCATTATACAGTATATGTAGCATGCAGCTTATACTAAACTATAATATCATCTAAGCTAAAATGCAAAGTCAACAATATCCCAAATGAATGCTAAAACCAAAGTTACAAAACCCCAAAATGCTGAGTCAATCATATTATACCTTAAATGTAAATATTCTGATCAAATTTTTCTTAAAGTTTAAAAGTTACTTCCAAAAATCAAGAACTCTGTGGTTGAAAAATATACGCTCACATCCAGCTGGACAGCTTTCATCTTTTTGTTATGACCACTGGTGAGTTCAGTGTTCTAAATAAAGAAGAGAAAAAAGGAAAGAAAACTTAACCACGGTATGACTTAACTCATATACATCATCATCATCAGCCGACAAGTATTGGAATTTCTGTATTTTTAATAAGAAAACTTTTAATTCTTCTCTATTGAAGACATGGATAACATGCCTTACAAAAAACCATTACACAAAGGAAATAATAAAAAATTTTAAAAAATTTTTTTTAAATAAAAAGCACAATTTCAAACATCAATTCATGGATAAATAAGACAGCACAATATAAACGTATATACAGAAGACCAGATGGATATAGAGAATCTTACAGAAAATGAGGATGAACACTCCTACGTTTGAGTCTAACGGTCTATAACCAGGGTGTGCTTAGGCACGGTAAATCAATTTACTATGGCTTAGGGTAGGGATACCGAAAAAGTTTTGATATTTATCGATATAAATATTATTTTACAATAGTATCGAAAAAACATCGATGATATTTTCAAACCAATATATCGATATATCGATATTTTATCCTCAGTATCGAACGAACGATATTTTTTTTTTACTTCAGAAATTTTAAGAAGTTTTCTGCTCCTTTATAAAATAAAACTTAAGCAAAATTTGTGGTATTTTTCATGTGCGTATATATATATATATATATGGTTTAAGTGTAAATTGTTTCTGACTTTCGATATTTTTTATATCGATATTTTTTCTCTCGATATTTTATTTTAATCGATACTTTTATACCTACAATTAGCCCTAGGCTACTATGTCGTGCAAACGTTCTTGTGTACGTTAGGTCTCTTTTACGGCCTCTTTTAAACAACTTCTTGTGTAGGTTAGGCCTCTTTTTACGGCAATTTCGGTAGTTCAGGTTATGATAAGTCGAATTAGGTTCTGCTAGAAAAGTAAGTAATAATAATTGTGTGTATGTCTAGTGTAATAGGGCCGTAGACCTCTAATTCTCGGCAAAGTTCTTGTTTATTTACGTTAGGCCTCTCCGATATTTTCGATTATCGATATTTTCGGACAATCGAAAGTCAGAAACAATCTACACCTTTACCATATATAATATTACTTAGTAGGATTAATAAATGTTATAATTTTCTGATTGAGAGTGATGCACTTTTTGTGAATGCCTATTTTTTTTTTTTTTATTAAACACCCTCATGAAGCAAATTGTATTTCTTTTAATCATGTAAAATCTAATTAAATCTTTTTGTAGAAATAATATGTAAAATAATGCCTATTTTTAAATAAAATATTAATTATTTTTTACGTCATTAGATTGCCCGACTCCAATAACAGATAGTTTTGTTTTCATGACCAATCACAAATGAGGTTTCTTTGAAATTTAAAAAAAACAAAATGTCAAGGAAAGTGCTGCCAAAATTCCAAATTTAAAAACTTTGTACCAGATTATGTTTCGTATTTCCCTATATATATATATATATATATATATATATATATATATATATTATATATATATATATATATATATATATATATATATATATATATATAATATATATATATATATATATATATATAGATATATATATATATATATATATATATATATATATATATATATATATATATATATATATATATATATATATATATATATATATATATATATATATATATATATATATATATATATATATATATATATATATATATATATATATATATATATATATATATATATTATATATATATATATATATATATATAATAGTAAAATAGGCACCAGGTTTTATGACGTCACTTATACGTCATATGTAGCAAAGTAGCTTTTCATACTTTTGTTTGAAAGTAGGCGGAGCTAAGACTACTAAACATTTCAAGGTCACGCAAAGAAGCAGATAAAATCCCTATATCTTAAATAATACTAAATAATACTTATACTATGCCTTTACCATATATATATATATATATATATATATATATATATATATATATATATATATATATATATATATATATATATATATATATATATATATATATATATATATATATATATATATTAGTGATGGCATCCGCATCCGCATTCGCGCATGCGGATGCGGAACATCCGCACCAAAATCAACATCCGCATCCGCATCCCATTTTCGAAAATTCAACATCCGCACCCGCATCCGCATCCGCACTTTCGGAAATTCAACATCCGCATCCGCACTTTCAAAAATTCGACATCCACATCCGCATCCGCAAAATTAGAAAATATGACATCCGATCCATCAAAATATATATATATATATATATATATATATATATATATATTATATATATATATATATTATATATATATAATATATATATATATATATATAATATATATATATATATATATATATATATATAATATATATATTATAGTTGCTTATGGCTGGCCTATAGATGGTAAGAGGTTGTAAACGAAGGAAGGCTGGTTTTTTAAGTTCTTTATTCAACAAAATAAATTGGTTCTGGATTGTCACAACAATTAACAATGGCAGGAACCCTATCTGCAAAATTGATAGGCAAAACAAAAAATACAATACATCCCTGTGAATGTCACAACACACATTCCAGACACTATCCCACAATAGCACAAGAATCTGTCTTGTGGTCATTCACATGGGCACAAAAAGCAAATATTAAAATATAAAAATTCAGATAATAGGGCTTGAAGTACAAACATATATATATATATATATATAATATATATATATATATATATATATATATATATATATATATATATATATATATATATATATATATATATATATATATTATATATATATATATAAATAATAATAATAATAATAATAATAATAATTAAAGAATAACCCTCTCATCCCAACCTTACCTAGCGAAGGTTGCAAATAAGCTGGTGCCAGCAAAAGTAGATTCAGAGTAGCTGGGACAGTAAATGCCGTGTACAATCACTGTAGCTGTGATGACAAAAATTTGCGAGGCAAGAGCCTGTAGAAAAAAAGAGAGTAGGGTATATATAGAATAGGAGAAAAAATATAAACTGAGGCCTAACGTATCGCGGCCTAGTAAACACGAATAACAAAAAGATAGAAAAATTAGGCTATTATAAAAGTTATATACCTGTGAATAACGTCACTGAAGATTGTTGTAGTTAACAATGCTGTAGTATTATCAAACAGTGGTAGCAGGCCGTTGATGAAACAAGATAACAAAAAGATTAACAAAAGCACACAAGAAAAACGTTGCAAGTTGACAAAAGTGTATTACTCTCTACTTTTACGAAGAGAGATACTGGACTATAAAACCACAGTATAGAAATTACAGTAAATTGCGGGAAGCTCTGCGGCTACAGAACCCCCCTCCAAAAGTGGCAAGTGTTAGAGACGAAAGCGAAGAGGAGGTCGAACAGTTCTGCCACTCTTTGTCTGACGTAGAATAGAAGGGCGAGCCGCAGGTCCACTAGTCGAAGAAGAGGGAGAAGAACCAGAAGAACGTTTTGAAGAAGGCGGTGCAGGAGGTGAAGGAGGTGGTGGAGGTGAGTCAGTGGAAGAAGAAGGAGGAGTAGGAAGAGTAGGAGAGGAAGGGCGATCTGGCACATGTGGTGTTGGAAGAAGCGAAAGGAATGAGAAGAGGAGACTCTTCAAAATCATCCGGAGGATCCGGGGAAGATTCGAAAAATGCAGGTTTAAGCCTATCAACAGAGAAAACTTCCGTCCGACAAGGGAGCTGAAGAAGGAAGGTTTTCTCCCGACGACTTAAAACCTTGTAAGGCCCCAAATATCGAGCTTGCAGCGGAGCTCGATGAGCGTCGAGGCGTACGAAAACATGTGTACATGTTGCGAGGTCTTTCGGAATGAAAGAGTGTATGGAAGTGTGAGGGCGTGGAACAGAAGGTTTCCACGAAGCAGAACACTGACGGAGGCGAGAGAGATAAGTGTAAGGGTCGGAAGACGCAGGAGAAACCGAAGGGTCAAAGAATTCCCCTGGAAGACGAAGAGTCGAGCCGTAAACTAATTCGGCAGAAGTACACTGGAGGTCCTCTTTCATCGCAGAGCGAATCCCGAGGAGTACGAAAGGCAGTGCCTCAGTCCAATGTTCCGAGCGAGGATGAGCGGCTAGAGAAGCCTTGAGTTGCCGATGAAAGCGCTCCACCATACCATTAGCAGCAGGATGGTAAGCAGAAGTTCGAATGCGAGAAGTGCCGAGAAGAGACATAAAATCACGCCAAAGAAATGACTCGAACTGACGACCCTGGTCAGTTGTGATTGTCTCCGGCACACCATAACGAGAGACCCAGTGAGCTAAGAAGGCCTTAGCAACTGTTTCTGCAGTTATGTTGGGGATAGGAATAGCCTCCGGCCAGCGAGTGAAACGGTCAACGCAGGTGAGAAGGTAAGAGCAACCATCTGAGGGAGGAATAGGACCGACCAGATCAACGTGAACATGTTGAAAGCGCTCACCTGGAGGCAGAAACTCACCAAGGGGAGCCTTGGTGTGGCGATGGACCTTGGTCCTTTGGCAGGAGAGGCAAGCGCGTGCCCAAGTCTTGAGATCACTCTGCATGTTCGGCCAGACAAAACGTGAAGCAACCAGCTTCTGTGTGGCCGAAATCCCTGGATGGGCGAGGTCATGCAATGAGTGGAAGACCTGTTTCCTGAAGGAGGAAGGGACCAATGGTCGAGGAGAACCTGTAGAAGTATCACAGACGAGTGGTCGAGCAATACCAGGCAGGTGAAGAGATTGAAGAGAAAGAGAAGTAAAATCAGGAAGAGAGATGTCCTCTGACTCCTGTGCAACTGCCATGCCCTCGAAATCTACCGGGGATAGAGAAGAACTTGCGTTAATCTCTATCCGAGAGAGAGCATCAGCAGTGTGGTTGTCGATGCCGTGAATATGCCGGATGTCAGTGGTGAACTGAGAGACATATTCTAGATGGCGCGCTTCTCGAGGTGAATGACGTTCATTTCGTGACTGCATAGCGAAGGTGATGAGAGGCTTATGATCAGTCAGAATGTGAAAAGAACGTCCCTCGAGAAAATAGCGGAAGTGCTTGGTAGCCAAATACATGGCCAAAAGTTCCCTACTGAAGGCACTGTACCGTGTCTCAGCAGGTTGAAGTTTTTTAGAAAAGAAAGGCAAGAGGCACCCACATCTCATTCTGGTATTGCTGCAGGACACCCCGACGGCAAAATCGGAAGCATCTACCTGAAGGCGAGTGGGAGCAGACTCCTGTGGAAAGACGAGAAGAGTAGCTTCAGCCAGAGCAGACGTTGCGTCAGAGAAAGCCTGCCGAGCAGCATCCGACCAAGTGACCTTGGTAGATTGACCCCTCTTTTTCCCCTTCAGCAGAGAAGTAAGAGGTGTCAGGAGAGCTGCAGCCGAAGGAATGAAACGATGATAAAAGGTTATCATGCCAAGAAATTGTCGAAGTTGACGCTGTGTTTCAGGAAGAGGGAACTGGCGAATGGCAGAAACTTATCCTGAAGGGGAAGAACTCCTGAAGGTGAAATAGTGTGTCCCAAGAAGGTGAGTGACGGAACACCCAAGACACACTTGTCAGAGTTCACTCTGATGCCAAATTCCTGCAGCCTGGTAAAAACAGCCTGCAGGTGAGACTTGTGGAGCTCAGGAGAGGAGCTGGCAATGAGGAGGTCGTCGAGGATATGCCCAGCAGAAAGGAAGACCGCGGAGCACAGAGTCCATAAAGCGCTGGAAGGTCTGTGCTGCATTCCTGAGGCCGTAGGGCATGCGGGTATACTCAAACAACCCGAAAGGCGTGGTGATGGCAGTTTTGGGAATATCCTCTGGAGCAACAGGAATCTGGTGGTATGCACGCACCAAATCCACTTTAGAGAATATCGTACTGCCGTGCAGATGGGAGGTAAAGTCCTGAATGTGCGGCAGAGAGTATCTGTCAGGGACAGTGGCAGCATTCAGGGCACGATAGTCTCCACAAGGCCTCCAGTCACCCGGAGTAGCCTTGGGAACCAAATGAAGAGGAGAGGACCATGCTGATTTTGAAGGGCGAATAATGCCGAGTTCAAGCATGTGGTCAAACTCAGCACGAGCAACCTTAAGCCTCTCAGGAGCGAGTCTTCGAGGACGAGCGAAAACAGGGGAGCCTGAGGTCTCAATGTGGTGCTGCACATTGTGCTTGACCGGGACTTCTGAAGAGCAAGGCTTAAGGAGTGAGGGAAAATCCTGAGAAAGCATAGAAGAGAACTCAGAAGAAGTAGAAGGTGAAGAAGGTAACACCGAAGAAATGCTGAAGTGTGGAGTCGAAAAATAAACATCCCTGAGCAGAGAGGGAAGTGCAGTTGTCGATCAAGCGCCTGTGGCGCAGATCCACAACTAACCCGAAGTGGGACAGGAAATCTGCCCCTAGAATGGGTTGGGAGACCTCAGCAATTGTGAAGATCCAACGGAAACACCGTCGAAGACCTAAATCCAAGGTTAAACTTTTTTCGCCATGCGTCGCAATGGCAGAGCCATTGGCAGCAAACAAAGAAGGACCAAGGAAAGAGGTGGAAGAAGAAAGTAGAAGTGTAAACCTTCGGCAGGAGGGAAAGTTCTGCTCCTGTGTCGACAAGATAATTGAGACCTGATAAAGGGTCAAAAATCCGAAGAAGGCGTTGCTGTGAAGGTTGGGAAGCAGGGCCAGTGTCAGCTACAGCTATCACTGACTGGCCGGAAGGTTTCCCTGGTAAGTGCAAGGCTTATTGCACTTAAGAGCGCGGTCCCCGAATGTGCTATGATAAAAGCACAAAGGAGAGTCCCTTCTGCGAGAAGGAGATGGAGCACGACCGTGAGGAGCACCTGAACGAGCAGAAGGGGTAGAAGAGCGAGAGCGGTTAGAAGAAGCGATGGAAATAATGAGAGCGTTGAGAGAGGTTTTGAGTGCATCCATCTTGGACTCCAAACAAGCCACGCGAGTGTGTAAGTCCTGTGCCAGACCTGAAGAAGGAAGTGTAGAAGTAGAAGCGACAGTAGAAGGTGTGAAAATTTGTGCAAGAGGTAAAGAGACAGCAGGAGGTGCCGAAGAAGTCGCAGAGGAAATAGAAACCTGGGAAGGATTGATAGTGCGGAGGATCCTATCCGCGATAGCAGCAACCTCCTGAAGGGGTGTAGAAGGAGAAGTAACCGCCAGTATCCCCTGGGCATCTGCCGGCAACTTCTTCAGGAAGAGCTCTCGGATGAGAAGGGCCTCAGTGTCGGACGGCGCTGACCCTAATTGGCTCAACAAATGAGCCATGAGCTGACTTGGAGTGCGGGCTCCAAGCGGTTCACGACTCAAAAGTTGTCCAATTTTCTCTTCCCGAGAAGGTGCCACCCTATTCAACAGCTCTGTCTTGATGGCTGTGAACGGATCAGGAGACAATCGGACTGTAGGGAGAACATCCTTGACTTGACGTAGAACCTCTGGGGGCAGAAGAGGTACAAGGGCTCGAAACTTAGTATCAGAGGTATATGATACTGGGAAAATGGTCTCCAGCTGGAGAAGCCATAGCTCTACATCCCCAGGGATATAGTGAGGAAGCAAAATTGCAGGTTGGGATGCAGCAGGCTGGGAAGGGGCCTCATTGGACATGATTTAATATAAAATAATGTAATAATGGCACGTAAAAAAAAATATATACATAAAAAAAAATAATTGAATGTATATATATATATATATATATATATATATATATATATATTATATATATATATATATATATATATATATATATATATATATATATAATATATATATATATATATAATATATATAATAAATATAGAAAAAAATAAATGAGTTATTAAAAATGGTTATATGAATTAAAAATAAAATAATGAAATATAATAACAAAAATGAGTAATAAATAAATATGTAGTAGTCCCACTAGACAAGGTTCCAACGTTGAAACTTCTGTGTTTCTGTTGCAGCCAATTCCAAAACCAACATTCCAGGACGGCACCACTTTTGTTGCTTATGGCTGGCCTATAGATGGTAAGAGGTTGTAAACAAAGGAAGGCTGGTTTTTTAAGTTCTTTATTCAACAAAATAAATTGGTTCAGGATTGTCACAACAATTAACAAAGGCAGGAACCCTATCTGCAAAAATGATAGGCAAAAAAAAATACAATACATCCCTGTGAATGTCACAACACACATTCCAGACACTATCCCACAATAGCACAAGAATCTGTCTTGTGGTCATTCACATGGGCACAAAAAGCAAATATTAAAATATAAAATTCAGATAATAGGGCTTGAAGTACATAATATATAATATTATATATATATATATATATATATATATACTATATATATATATATATATATATATATATATATATATATATTATATATATATAATATATATATATAATAATAATAATAATAATAATAATAATAATAATAAAAATAATAACTTCTCTCATCCCAACCTTACCTAGCGGAAAGTTGCCAAATAAGCTGGTGCCAGCAAAAGTAGATTCAGAGTAGCTGGGACAGTAAATGCCGTGTACAATCACTGTAGCTGTGATGACAAAAATTTGCGAGGCAAGAGCCTGTAGAAAAAAAGAGAGTAAGGTATATAGAATAGGAGAAAAATATAAACTGAGGCCTAACGTATCGCGGCCTAGTAAAACACGAATAACAAAAGATAGAAAAATTAGGCTATTATAAAAGTTATATACCTGTGAATAACGTCACTGAAGATTGTTGTAGTTAACAATGCTGTAGTATTATCAAACAGTGGTAGCAGGCCGTTGATGAAACAAGATAACAAAAAGATTTGCAAAACCCACAAGAAAAACGTTGCAAGTTGACAAAAGTGTATTACTCTCTACTTTTACGAAGAGAGATACTGGACTATAAAAACCACAGTATAGAAATTACAGTAAATTGCGGGAGCTCTGCGGCTACAATATATATATATATATATATATGCGAATTGTAGATCAAGAGTGAGGGTGAAGAGAGAACTATCGGATTGGTTTAGCATAGGAGTGGGATTGAGACAAAGGGTTTGTAATATCTCCATGTTATTTAATCTATTGATGAATGGTTTACTTAGAAAAATGGAGAGAGAAGGGAAGAGTATTACGTTGAGAAATATGGAGGGTGAATGTGAAGTGAATGTTTTACTTTTTGCAGATGATGCGGCATGTGTTGGTGGCAGAATCTGGAGAAAAGATGAGAATACTTGTGAGAGAGTTTGAAGGGAAATGTGCAAACAAGAGATTGAAATTCAATCCAGCGAAGAATAAAGTTATGAGGATTGGAGGTGGGGATGAGGAAATGTGGAGGGAGGAATTGGTTTGTAGAAGTGTGAGAATGGAAACTTGAGGAGGTGAATGAATTCAAATATCTAGTAATGTTGGGTGGAAGGTAAGGGTGGGACGGAAAAAGGAATAAAGAACAGAGTGGTAGAAGGAATGAAAGTATTGGGGGGCCTAAGAAAAGTATGGAAGAAAGGAAAAATTTCGAAAGAAATAAAGATAAGAATGTTTGAATGTATGTGTTCACCTTCTGTATTGTATGTGTGTGAAACATAGACGATAAGTGCTCGGTCGAGAAAAAGTTTCAATGTCTTTGAGATGAAAGATTTGAGAGCGATATATAAATTGAGAAGGATTGATAGGATTAGAAATGAAAGAATAAGGGAGATGTGTAAATGGAAAGAAGGGTGTAATTGATAGAGAGGAGGAGGATGTGCTAAAATGGTTTGGACATATGTGAAGAATGAAAGAGAACAGAATGGTTGGCAAGGTACGTAGATCCGATGTAGATAGGAAGGTAGGGGGAGGGAAGGCCAAAGTGGAGATGGATGGATGGAGTGAGAGTGATTTTGATGGAAGGAATTTGAGTTTAGACGAGGGTAGAAGATTTGTGGAGACAGAGATGGAGGGAGGTGGTGAAAGCGTTGAAAGGTAAGAATAGTTATGTTTGTAAGGGAATTGTGGCGGGCACCACCTCACGAAAGTGGGAAAGGTGATATGATATATATATATATATATATATATATATATATATATATATATATATATATATATATATATATATATATATATATATATATATATATATATATATATATATATATATATATATATATATATATATATATATATATATATATATATATATATATATATATATATATATATATATATAT
>SEYY01000368.1:5000-10000 GCA_009176605.1 Armadillidium nasatum
TATATATATATATATATATATATATATATATATATATATATTTATATATATATATATATTTATATATATATGGTGTAATAAAGCAGTAGGCTTGTATACCACGGCAACGGTCCATCAGTCAGTTAGGCCTGTATCACACGGTAAACGTCGGTAGTTCAGGTTATGGTAAGTCGAATAAAGTTCGATAGAAAACTAAATAATAATAATAATAATAATAATAATAATAATAATAATAATAATAATAATAATAATAATAATAATAAAAATAATAATAATAATAATAATAATAATAATAATAATAATAATAATAATAATAATAATAATAATAATAATAATAATAATAATAATAATAACAAATTATCGTACACAAAGTCATTTTTCCATTTTTTTAAAACTTATTTTCAGATCTTTTACAATTTTCTTTCTCAAAATTCAGCAAGGATTCCAAAAATGGGATCTTTTTAACGTACTTTTAGTAGTTTTTTAAATATTTAAGGATATCAAAGTGCAGTCTGACCCAGTACGCCATATCACACACGATGCAGGGTGGCGTCGATTGCAGGAAAATTCCTGCAGTCGTACATGGGAAAAAAACTAGTTAAAAGGGTTGCCAGACCCTAGAACCATGCAAAGAACTGTTCTTCATGATCCAACCTTGTCGCCCAATCCAAAATCGTGTTTGTAAATTTTATATTCTTAATGAGTAGATCCTTTTTTGGCCTTTTTGATGTGTACAAAATTAAATGAATTAAACAAAATTCTTGAATTCTAATTTTGAATTTTCCACTTAATAAGCCGAAAGTATGTTAATTTAAAGTTTTGTTGCTCCTCCATAAAATTTTTAAAATAATTTAATTGCGATTCATTTAATTTTGTTTTTTGAAAATATTTTTAAAAAATTTATATTTTAAAATAAATTTGTTATTATTTTTAAAATCGGAAAATAATTTTCTTTTCAATACATTTCTACAGAATTCTCTAAACAATCTTTCCAATTTTCAGAATAGATTGTTTAAGCAGCTTTGTCTTTTCTTCTCTTATCCTCTCTTTCCTCTTCTTCTCTTCTCTACTCTTCTATATATATATATATATATATATATATATATATATATATATATATATATATATATATATATATATATATATATATATATATATATATATATATATATATATATATATATATATATATATATATATATATATATATATATATATATATATATATATATATATATATATATATATATATATATATATATATATATATATATATATATATATATATATATATATATATATATATATATATATATATATATATATATGTATATATATATATAGTGTGTGTGTGTGTGGTTCTTGTCGTATTGTTTGTAGATTAGGCTTGGCTTAGGAGGCAGATCGAACAAATATCTAAGTTTTGAACCTTATCAATAAACCAGTGATAAGAAAATGTATAAAAGTTGACCATCTCCGTTCCAAAAGATCAATTTGATTTAAGCTTGTGGTACAAAAAGGTTGTTCAAGTGATTTTACTTCTTTTTCAGAACATACTGAGCAGTAAGTATTTTTCAGTATTTTTAATATATATATATATATATATATATATATATATATATATATATATATATATATATATATATATATATATATATATATATATATATATATATATATATATATATATATATATATATATATATATATATATATATATATATATATATATATATATATATATATATATATATATATATATATATATATATATATATATATATATATATATATATATATATATATATATATATATATATATATATATATATATATATATATATATATATATATATAATATATAATTAAAATTAATTTAAATTTAAGCATTTATTGGGGTGAGGACAATAACTAATCAACGTCCGACGATATTTTTTACTAAATTATTGAAACCTGCAACACTGTTTTACCTTTCATTTCTAACTTTAGAAAATTGTACTATTGTACTATTAAAATTTAACTATTGTACAAGGGCAAGTCAGTTATGTTAAATATTTAAATTTCAATATTATATATTTCTAATTTAATTATTTAATTATTTTTTAAATTTTTTTATTTTTTAAAATTTTTTATCATTATTATTTTTATAAAGACCAAGACGGATCAACTCTTACTAATCACAAACCTAATTTAATTAAAAAAAAAAAATAATTTTTTTTTTTTTTTTTTTTTTATTTAAATATATTTAAATTAATTTAAAAAAAAAAAAGTTTATTGTAGTTAACTTGTTCCTTATTATTATGCATTACTGTGTAGGTGAATAAAAAAATAAACCAAAGCGAATGGAAAGCTTTAGAGTTGAAATGTGTCGTCAGCACTTTACCAAAAAAAAATTATTTTTTCTAAGTTGAAATTGAAAAAA
This sequence comes from Armadillidium nasatum, assembly GCA_009176605.1. Lineage (NCBI taxonomy): Eukaryota > Metazoa > Arthropoda > Malacostraca > Isopoda > Armadillidiidae > Armadillidium > Armadillidium nasatum. The sequence continues at coordinate 7,423 of SEYY01000368.1, forward strand.
ATTAATTGAATAAGTTTTAATTTTCGATTTCTAAGTTCTGAATATTTCTATTTTCTTTTATTCTAATTATACAAATTAATTTGTTTTATTTTTTTTTAAAATTTAAGTGTTGAAAGTTCATACGTTAAAAATGAAAGTATTTTTAAATATTTATCTTAATAATAAAATAATAAATATTAAATAAATACACTGAATCATATAATACTCTTAAAAATAATACATAATATCTTTTAATTGTTTTCTTTCGAACTTAAATAGAGTGAATTCATTTTATCAGACTTATTTTTCATCAATTTTTTATAAAAATTTAAAAATTTTTTTTTTTTTTTTTTTACATTTTAAATAATTTACAATTTAAATAACTTTCTAAATTAAGCTAATTATCTAATTGACTTGTAGCTAAAGAACTAAAAGAATTTTTTTTAAAATTTTTTTTCATTTCATTCATATAAAATTTTTTTAAAAACATCACCAATATATATATATATATATATATATATATATATATATATATATATATATATATATATATATATATATATATATATATATATATATATATATATATATATATATATATATATATATATATATATATATATATATATATATATATATATATATATATATATATATATATATATATATATATATATATATATATATATATATATATATATATATATATATATATATATATATATATATATATATATATATTAAAAATCCGTTGGCATGCTAATACTCTGAATTCACGTTTTTTTTTCTATAATTTTATATCACACTTGGTGTAAGTTATTAGTTTAATAAAAGCCTAATTTTTATAACCATATTTATTTTTTAGTCTTATGAAGTCATTTTTGAATTAATATCGATACTTTTAAAATAATCGATAGTGTTAGTGATCAACGATAAATACTTCAATATCGTTATTCCAGAAGAGAACAATTTATATATTTTAAAAATATTCCCAGGAAGTGAATTAAATTATATATAAGGATAATTTAGCTGATAAAGAGTGATTTTACAATTTGTTTATATTGTTTTTGAAAAAATAATTTTTTATATTAATTAATTATTATTTTTTGTATTATTTGAGAAATGTTGAAAATAAAGTAAATATAATTAACAATTTATCTCTTAATTAGTTTTCTTTCTAACAATATAAAACGTGGATTTAAAACCACTTATAACATCAAGACTGTTATTCTTGTTTATATATATATATATATATATATATATATATATATATATATATATATATATATATATATATATATATATATATATATATATATATATATATATATATATACAGTATTTCTCTTGCTGTCTTAATTTTTCTTATCTGGATATTTCCGATCATCTTTTTATATCTGTATTTAGTTCTTTATCTTTAAGTCTTCCGCAACAAAAAGTCTTTCTCTGACTACGTTAAGGAAAAGTTTTTCACTCACAGGAAGCTGAAAATTATTCCCATTTGATGTCTTACTTATTTGATTTCTATTAGAATGATATTAGCTTCTGTAAAGAGATCCCTCGCAAAACGTAGGTTATTTTCTATATCATAGAGTCGTTCATTCCATTCCTTTTTCTCATCACCTAAAACTTTAATCTTTGCCTCCACTTCAACTTTAGAGAATTCTGAAGTTTTTTACTTCCAACTTTCATTATTCAAAGAATATACTTCTAAAAATATGATTTCTCTACATTTTGAGCTTAACAGTATGAAGAAGTATATTACTGTACCCTGACTTGATTATGTAATTCTAATTTCAACATTTCCTTCTTGCTGGAAGAATGCCCTCATTCAGCTTAATCCAAAAAAAATAGTACCCAATCTTAACTCTGCAAATACTATCCAGTTGCATTAACATTAAACTTTTAAAAATAATTTTAAGATTAGGAATCATTAAAAACTTGGAATCTAAACTTTGATTTTCATTTTAGTTTCCGCAAACAAAGTTCAACTTTTGTTCTTCTTTTCCTTCTCTTTGAGTGTTGATTTTCTACTCTTCGACAATTCTGACAAACTTTTGTAGATTCGAAAGCTTTCGATAGGGTCTCACACAAATCTTTGATTTTTAAACTTCACTTATTCAGGTCACTACTCATTCCTCTGTGGCTTTTATACTAATTTCATATATATATATATATATATATATATATATATATATATATATATATATATATATATATATATATATATATATATATATATATATGTATATATATATATATATATATATATATATATATATATATATATATATATATATATATATATATATATATATATATATATATATATATATATATATATATATATATATATATATATATATATATATATATATATATATATATATATATATATATATATATATATATATATATATATATATATATATATATATATATATATATATATATATATATATATATATATATATATATATATATATATATATACAGATATTACGTGAACATTTCAACAAAATGGTGTCATCACTGAAAAACCTTTGTGGAAATCCAACAGTTTTAGCATTTTCCATCCATGAAGATTTCAAAAACGAGA
>SEYY01000368.1:20000-22500 GCA_009176605.1 Armadillidium nasatum
CCCTCGCAAAACGTAGGTTATTTTCTATATCATAGAGTCGTTCATTCCATTCCTTTTTCTCATCACCTAAAACTTTAATCTTTGCCTCCACTTCAACTTTAGAGAATTCTGAAGTTTTTTACTTCCAACTTTCATTATTCAAAGAATATACTTCTAAAAATATGATTTCTCTACATTTTGAGCTTAACAGTATGAAGAAGTATATTACTGTACCCTGACTTGATTATGTAATTCTAATTTCAACATTTCCTTCTTGCTGGAAGAATGCCCTCATTCAGCTTAATCCAAAAAAAATAGTACCCAATCTTAACTCTGCAAATACTATCCAGTTGCATTAACATTAAACTTTTAAAAATAATTTTAAGATTAGGAATCATTAAAAACTTGGAATCTAAACTTTGATTTTCATTTTAGTTTCCGCAAACAAAGTTCAACTTTTGTTCTTCTTTTCCTTCTCTTTGAGTGTTGATTTTCTACTCTTCGACAATTCTGACAAACTTTTGTAGATTCGAAAGCTTTCGATAGGGTCTCACACAAATCTTTGATTTTTAAACTTCACTTATTCAGGTCACTACTCATTCCTCTGTGGCTTTTATACTAATTTCATATATATATATATATATATATATATATATATATATATATATATATATATATATATATATATATATATATATATATATATATATATATATATATATATATATATATATATATATATATATATATATATATATATATATATATATATATATATATATATATATATATATTCTGCAATCGACACCACCCTGCATCATGCGGGATATATATATATATATATATATATATATATATATATATATATATATATATATATATATATATATATATATATATATATATATATATATATATATATATATATATATATATATATATATATATATATATATATATATATATATATATACAGATATTACGTGAACATTTCAACAAAATGGTGTCATCACTGAAAAACCTTTGTGGAAATCCAACAGTTTTAGCATTTTCCATCCATGAAGATTTCAAAAACGAGATTTTTAGATCGTCCTCCGCAAACTTATTGACGTCCTCTTCAGAAATGAAAAGTTTTAATGACAGGATACAGACAGTAATAACAGAAATTCTGAATGAGTTTAATCCTGTGTTTAAGAATCTCATTCCAAGATCTTTATTCCCTGTAATTGGGATTCAGATTTTGGAATTTGCTGAATATCTCCAATCTTCTTTTGATATTCCTCTGAAGTTTACAAAGGAATTTATGAATGTTTCTTTTTTTACATCAAAATTAAAAATTGACGAAGAAAAATTTGCTCGAGAATTGGTCAAAGATCCAAGTTTAGGTATTTTTACAAAATACAAAATTGCGTGCAAATATTATTTTACTGATATCGCTGAAAGTTTATGGCAACAATTGAGGGAAAATGATCCAACGTTTGAAACTCTTCTTAGTAAACATCATCCTAAAAGTCCGGTAGTAGTGTGGAGCAAATATTTTGAGAAATTGCATTGTTCTTCAACTCCAACTGAGCAAATTGAAAGCTTATCAAGTGATTTTCGTATTAGAGTTCTGAGTTATAATGCAAACGATTCAAGTGTATCAGCAGTAAAATTTGGTTTTATTCCAGAATTTAAGAAAATCATATGTGACAGTAAGAGTGCTTCCGATAAAAGCAAACAAATATTGGCAGATTATATAAAAAATATTTCCAAATTTTTTGATCATTGTTTCTTATCAGGTAAAGTGTTGTTTTTAAGATTTTTTGTTGTTCATCGAGATATTATTATGCTTTTAGTGAGTGTTCTCGGGAATGATAACATGGCATCGTTTTTACATCGTTGTAAAATAGTTTATAGCTTTTTAATCTGCCATTTAATCTGGCCGTTCCAAGACTTATTTTTAAGTGCTGCAGATTCAGTCTTCCATATTTTAAATGGAGAACATTTTTACCGAATACTACATCACATTGTCGACATGATTCAAGATCCAATTTTACGTCACACTTACAATTACCCACTTTTACTCTCTGAATTTTGGATGAAAAGTCCTTCTCACCTAAAAAAGTATGTTTTTGAAGTAGAATCGGAGAAAATAAACTTTCACTTTTGTAAAATTCGGCACCTCAATTCTACTGATAATATTATATTACAATCTCAAACTCTTAACATTCCTCGTGAAAAGTTACGACGGTTTCTTTTACAAAAGATTTTAATGGTAAGAAATTTTTCAGCAGAGGACGTGCAGAACTGTCAATTAATTTTAGAAAGTGCGACGCAACAAGAAAAGGAAGAAATCCTTTACAACCAAGGAGGTCAAATTATTGACGATCTTCTTCGCTTGAGAAACTTCAAATTAGTGGGTTATATTTTAAAAAGTCTAGGATTAGATGATGGCACTACGAAAACCTTTATTAAAAAATATACAGTTGCATATTTCGCTAATTTCGCTAATCAAAAATCTTTATTTAATGTGGCAGAT
>SEYY01000368.1:26616-44116 GCA_009176605.1 Armadillidium nasatum
TTCCATAATGGTCTATTTTATATTCCATAATGGTCTATTTGGTGTTCCATAATGGTCTATTTGAATATAGTGGTCTATTTGATATTCCATAATATCATAATTATGACCATTATGGAATATCAAATAGACCATTATGGAATATCAAATAGACCATTATGGAATATCAAATAGACCATTATGGAAAATCAAATAGACCATTATGGTCTATTTGATATCCATAATGGTCTATTTGATATCCATTATGGATTATCAAATAGACCATTATGGATTATTAAATAGACCATTATGGTCTATTTGATTTTCCATAATGGTCTATTTGATATTATGGATTATCAAATAGACCATTATGGATTATCAAATAGACCATTATGGAATATTTAAATAGACCATTATGGAATATCATAATAGACCATTATGGAATATCAAATAGACCATTATGGAAAATCAAATAGACCATTATGGTCTATTTGATATTCCATAATTTTCTATTTGATATTATGGATTATCAAATAGACCATTATGGATTATTAAATAGACCATTATGGTCTATTTGATTTTCCATAATGGTCTATTTGATATTATGGATTATCAAATAGACCATTATGGATTATTAAATAGACCATTATGGTCTATTTGATTTTCCATAATGGTCTATTTGATATTATGGATTATCAAATAGACCATTATGGATTATTAAATAGACCATTATGGTCTATTTGATTTTCCATAATGGTCTATTTGATATTATATAATGGTTATATTTGGTCTATTTGATATTCCATAATGGTCTATTTGATATTCCATAATGGAATATCAAATAGACCATTATGGAACATCAAATAGACCATAATGGTCTATTTGATATTCCATAATGGTCTATTTGATCCATAATAGACCATTATGGAATATCAAATAGACCATTATGGAATATCAAATAGACCATTATGGAATATCAAATAGACCATTATGGAATCTATTTGATTTTCCATAATGGTCTATTTGATATTATGGATTATCAAATAGACCATTATGGATTATCAAATAGACCATTATGGTCTATTTGATATTCCATAATGGTCTATTTGATATTATCCATAATGGTCTATTTGATGTTCCATAATGGTCTATTTGATATTCCATAATGGTCTATTTGATGTTCCATAATGGTCTATTTGAATATAATGGTCTATTTGATATTCCATAATATCAAATAGACCATTATGGAATATCAAATAGACCATAATGGTCTATTTGATATTCCATAATGGTCTATTTGATATTATATAATGGTCTATTTGATATTCCATAATGGTCTATTTGATATTCCATAATGGTCTATTTGATGTTCCATAATGGTCTGGTCTATTTGATATTCCATAATGGTCTATTTGATGTTCCATAATGGTCTATTTGATATTCCATTATGGAATATCAAATAGACCATTATGGAATATCAAATAGACCATTATGGAATCAAATAGACCATTTGATTTTCCATAATGGTCTATTTGATATTATATAATAGGTTATAAATTTCTATTTGATTCCATAATGGTCTATTTGATAATCCATAATAAATAGACCATTATGGAATTATCAAATAGACCATTATGGATTATTAAATAGACCATAATGGTCTATTTGATATTCCATAATGGTCTATTTGATATTCCATGGATTATCAAATAGACCATTATGGATTATTAAATAGACCATTATGGTCTATTTGATTTTCCATAATGGTCTATTTGATATTCCATGGATTATCAAATAGACCATTATGGATTATCAAATAGACCATTATGGAACAAATTTATGGAATAGACCATTATGGAATATCAAATAGACCATTATGGAATATCAAATCCATTATGGAACATCAAATAGACCATTATGGAATATCAAATAGACCATTATTATGGAACATCAAATAGACCATTATGGAATATCAAATAGACCATTATGGAATATCTATATGGGATGGCTTTTTGTAGAGACAATTTATAATTTTTTTAGGGCCGTGGTGGTTGATTGAGGTTTCTTGAATCCATGTGGAAAGTGTGGGGACTGAATGACTGGTTGTATTTTTGTATGTACGAGTTTTTTTAAACATTTTGCATACGGTGGATAGAATGGAGATTAGGCGATACGAAGGAAAGAGGTTTGGATCTTTCCTGGGTTTTAATTTGGATGTTCTTATAGCTTTCTTCCATATTGCTGTTATGAAGATATGTGTGTATGATTGGTTAGGTATGTTATAGCTGAGGGTTCTAGATGCTTTAGGTGCAGGTTGGAGACGTTATCTGAGCCTGTTGCTGGGGAGTTTTTGGGCCAAAATAGTTTTAAAGGTTCAAATACGTGATTGAATAATTGGAAAAAATAGACGTAATGTCCAATTTAGAAAATGGTTTTACCATCCAATTTCTAACTGATATTACTCCGAAAGTAGCCATAAGATAACTCTGCTTTGTTCACCATTTGATTACTCTATGATAGATCTTTTGAATGTGCTAAGTGGTTGGCGGGCCAAAATAGTTTTAAAGGTTCAAAAACGTGATTTAAAAATTTGGAAAAAATAGACGTAATGTCCAATTTAGAAAATGGTTTTACCATCCAATTTCTAACTGATATTACTCCTAACGTAGCCATAAGATAACTCTGCTTTGTTCACCATTTGATTACTCTATGATAGGTCTTTTGAAATGTGCTAAGTGGTTGGCGGGCCAAAATATTTTTAAAGGTTCAAAAACGTGATTTAATAATTGGAAAAAATAGACGTAATGTCCAATTTAGAAAATGGTTTTACCATCCAATTTCTAACTGATATTACTCCGAAAGTAGCCATAAGAAAACTCTGCTTTGTTCACCATTTGATTACTCTATGATAGATCTTTTGAATGTGCTAAGTGGTTGGCGGGCCAAAATATTTTTAAAGGTTCAAATACGTGATTGAATAATTGGAAAAAATAGACGTAATGTCCAATTTAGAAAATGGTTTTACCATCCAATTTCTAACTGATATTACTCCGAACGTAGCCATAAGATAACTTTGCTTTGTTCACCATTTGATTACTCTATGATAGGTCTTTTGAATGTGCTAAGTGGTTGGCGGGCCAAAATAGTTTTAAAGGTTCAAAAACGTGATTTAAAATTTGAAAAAAAATAGACGTAATGTCCAATTTAGAAAATGGTTTTACCATCCAATTTCTAACTGATATTACTCCGAACGTAGCCATAAGATAACTCTGCTTTGTTCACCATTTGATTACTCTATGATAGATCTTTTGAATGTGCTAAGTGGTTGGCGGGCCAAAATATTTTTAAAGGTTCAAAAACGTGATTTAATAATTGGAAAAAAATAGACGTAATGTCCAATTTAGAAAATGGTTTTACCATCCAATTTCTAACTGATATTACTCCTAACGTAGCCATAAGATAACTCTGCTTTGTTCACCATTTGATTACTCTATGATAGGTCTTTTAAATGTGCTAAGTGGTTGGCGGGCCAAAATAGTGATATTCAGCGGAATCTGAAAACATTATAATTAATGATACTGTAATTATTTAATAATAATTTATTATATATATATATATATATATATATATATATATATATATATATATATATATATATATATATATATATATATATATATATATATATATATATATATATATATATATATATATATATATATATATATATATAATATATATATATATATATATATTTATATAATATATAAATAATATAAAAATAAAAAAAAAATAAAATATATATATATATATATATATATATATATATATATATATATATATATATATATATATATAATATATATATATATATATATATATATATATATATATATATATATATATATATATATATAGAAATTAATTTATTTTTTACGCCTTGTATGAAAAAATGTTAAGTTTTAAATTCTGAGTTGCTTAACGTAATTTTTGAATTAAAATATTATATTTTTATTTAATACTAACGGAGGCACTGCCTCCCCTGCCTCCCCTGCCTCCCCTGCCTCCCCTCAAAAGCCGCCACTGGTATGCAATGCAGGGTTGGCATAATAAAAATAAAATTATATAATTCAGCTGATTTTTTACGTGATTTTTTTATTATTATAAATATTCTTTTAAATAACGTCACCGTCTTCTTATTTTTAATTTCAAAATATCATAAGAGCGATTAAAAAGATAAAATAAATTAAAATTAAAATAAATTTAAGTATTTTATTCAGCTTGGGGGGAGGGGAAACCGGCGTCCAATGATATTTCTTGCCAAATTATTGAAATTTCTTTTAAATTCTGGCTTTAGATATTTACTGTAAATGGAAGGTAAGTTATATAAAAATTATTAATTTTAAAATTTCAATAAAACTGTATTTTGATTTAATAATTATTTCAATTTATTAATATATTTATTTTCTTTTTGCAATCTGTACGAGTAAGACCATGATGAGACAACCCTTATTAATTACAAATTTCATTAATTAAATAAATATAAGCTTAATATTTATAAATATAAACATTCAAAAAGTTTATTGTAGTTAACTTGTTCCATTGAATTATGTAGTACTGTAGAGGAGAATAAAAAAATATGGAACTGAAGAAAATAAAAAGCTTTCGGATTGAAATGGGCCAGCATTCAGCAATCTATCACAAAGTTTTCCCTCCTCCCCTTCAAGATGATTTTTTTTAAATAATTAATTTAATCGGACGAATTCACATACGTACATTTCATATTCTATTCAAAGCTCAAAATGTCACTATTTACTTATTTTCTAATTATAGAAATTAGTGTTTCTTTTTCTTCAAAATTTCTGCTGAGAATTCCAATGCTAAAAATAAATAATTTTTATTTTATTATTTATCTTAATAATAATTAAAAAAAAAAAAAAAAAAAAAAAAAAGAAAAAAAAAAAAAATTTTTAAAAAAATTAATATAATATAGTTTACTCGTTTTCTTTAAAATTTAAATGCAGGGAATTGGTTCTATCAGTCGCATTTTCGTCATTTTTATGAAAAAAAGGAAAAAATAAATGAATATCTTGCACTTTTTTTAAAAAATAAATAATTTAAATAACTTAATTAAGAAATTAAGTAATTTTATTTATTTATTTATTAGATTTACCAATTAGTTACTAAGTTTACCATATAGGGTAAACGTTGCTAAATATTATATAGACGAATAAGCTTATTAATAAGAAGACTTCTGAGAAAATCAGTAAAATTAAAAAAAATTAATAAATCAAGATTTTTTTTCAATTGATTCATTTATAAAAAAAATATCCACAACCCTGATGTACGGTAAATTGGTTCAATCATTCGTGTTTTCGTCATTTCTATAAAATTTTGTAATATTATTTGGAACCTTTTTTAATTGGCAACTGTGGTTCTGAGCTATATTTAGGAGTTTAAGTGACCATAGTCTATGGAAGTCTACGGAAGTGACCGACATTGAGTAAAGAATACATTGAGTAAATTTGGTACTGGTTTTGCTTGTGTTTTATTATGTGAGTGGTTTAATAGATAAAATATCTTATATAAAAAGTATCTTTTTGTGATATATTACAATAAATTGTTAATTGTTACAGGGAGTTTGAGTTGCTTTGGAATGCTTATGTATAATACAATCATTGTGGAAGATGAATCTTGACCTAGGTCACCTAAATATAGTATAAATTACAAATCCAACATTGGAACTTCATATATATATATATATATATATATATATATATATATATATATATATATATATATATATATATATATATATATATATATATATATATATAAAAAAACGCAAACAGCAGTGACTCTTTCCAAGCTACAACATGCAGCAACACGTGACAAATGGCATCACAATTAGAGAATTGACACAGTAGAAAAGTATTTCTAATTCTTAAGTCAATTGCAAAGTAAAAATATATTAAGTACTGTGATCTTATGCTATAAAATTATGTCTAGTGGTAATTTGTGAGGTGTCAAGCATGGATTTGATTTCAAGTCACTATCAGTGTGATGACCGTTATTTTAAAATGAGGTAGTGAAACCACTCAAATCACCCTCACAGAAAAATATAACAATTTATTTGAATTTGATGAGTAACAGCGTACATTCGACTTTATTGCTTATTATATGTATATTTTGCTAACATATAGTGAAAGTGAAAAGTTTTTACTTTTATTATATTAAAACACAGATAAAGAAATCTGTATAAGTTTTACTATAAAACAAGTACAGTGGAACTCCAATATTCGTCCCCGCCAGTATTCGTCTTTTTCGATATTCACCCTGTTTTTTTGTCAAACTTTTTTTTTGATATTCGTTGAAAAGTCAATATTCGTCCTACCTATAACCTTAAAAATAAAAACTCTTAATAACAATCATTGTTTTTCTCATCCAAAAGGTAAATTTCTTTTTAAAATTTTATTTGTGTTTAGCATTTATGTAGGCCTACACAGTGCGTATTACGTATTATTTATGGCAATACTCTGGTTAATATGTACTGTAGTTAAATTGTAGTGTTTTAAATAATTTCTGAGATCGATTCTAGAGTGAAATTTTTTTTTGTTAAAGAATAGATAGGCAAAATTCGAGGCTGGGAATGAATTAATCCATTTTTAGTTATTTCCTATTGGAAATATTGTTTGTTATTCGTCTTTTTTGAAATTTATCAACCCCTCGGAAACGGATTAATGACGAATATTGGAGTTCTACTGTATATAAATTATTACCATTTGATATGAATTTAGTACTCTTATTAACACTATTTGAAAAATTTATTATATATATTTTTTTTTATGCACTACACCATATCCTGCAAGATGCAGGGTGGTATCGGGTGCAGAAATTTCATATTTCTGCAACTATACATGGGATGAAAATACTTGTAAAAAAGGTTCCTAGCCTTTAGAACCATGCAAAGAATAATTGGTTCAAGTTTATTTGAGGGAACTTTTTTCAGCGCTCGAAAAAGTAAAAAAAAAAAAAAAAAAAAAAAAAAAAAATATATATATATATATATATATATATTTTTTTTTTTTTTTTTTTTTTTTTTGTATTTAAGTACACTCCATGTAGCCTCTATATTTTTGGTGTAAGCTCCAGTTTGAGGATCCACAAAATTTTTACTGTGGTTCAAAGTAAGATTTTTAAAAAAATGTTTTTTTACGACAATTGATGAACTAACAAACTTAAATTTGGTGTTATACCCAGCATTTGTCTACAAGGGGTGCTCTGCCACCCGTACCCTACCCGTGAGTGATGATGATATTGTTGACTACTTTTCCTGTCAACGATTTAAGGGAATTTCCCATTATTCTCAATTTGTAGAGTTTTTGAGAGAGTTCCCTCAAGTAAACTTGAGCCGAATAATTTTATATATATATTATATATATATATATATATATATATATATATATATATATATATATATATATATATATATATATATATATATATATATATATAATTTTTTTATGATTTTCACATGAGTATTATAAAAAAAAATAAAAATAAAGTAAAGTCTAGAGTTGATATAAACAATTCACTGCAGACTCTGAATCCAATTCTCCACTTCTGATTTAAAGATTTTAAAATGTATATTTTGTATTATAAGACCAACTTTTGCCCACTATCCATATTTTCGACTTCAGTCTGTAATTACTCCACTTTACGGCACCTTCAGATCACTATAAAATAAGAAAATATTTATTTCTAATTTAATTTTGTAGAGGATTCAGAAAAAAAAAATCAATGTTTTCATAATTTGAATAAAGGTTTTTTAACAATTTTATTTTATACCCATATTATATTGGTCATTGATTTTGAGAGTGAGTAGAATTTAATTATATATTGGTACAGATAAAACTTAAGTTTCAAGTAATAAAAACTAAGAAAAATAGATCAAAGTAATATTAAAATAAAAAATTGTCTCATTGAAATGGTTGTGGAGTCCCAAGTAAGAGGAAATTCTTATCAGAAGTGTAAAAAGTCTTGAAAGTCTTTCATTCTTATTAATACTTTTAGAATTTATTTTTAAAATTCAGTATTTTATATAGTTTCATACACTGTGTAATTAAGAATTTATTCTTATGTTCTCTAATAAAAAATTTCAGGAATAGAGTCTAAATTGAATTATTTATTTAATCAGAAAATTTAAAATTGTTTATAATATTTTTTTAAAAATAAAAATTGATTCTATAATGGATTTCAAGCACGAAACTGAAATTAAGGATGAGATTTTAGAATTTACTGAAGATAATGGAAAGATCACCCATTGCTTAGATCAAGTTTTAAGAAATGATGAACTTCAGGTATGAAAAATTATTATTAATTGATTTATAGTGCTAAAGACAATTGACGTATTATAGAAATTACCAAATGCATTTATTTATCTCTTAATGTTATTGTGATTTGATTGATAAAAATTATTATTGGTATGACAAAGGTTAAAAAAGCTTGGCAAAAACAAACCTGTTTAATTTTCCTTTTTTTCAAATATTGTATTTTTTTTTTTAAAGATTTTTTTTTATTTCTTAGTATCTAACTTTAAAGTTATTAACTTGAATAACTGATATAATAGAGTAAACTACCACAAAAATTCCATAGAGATATTACTTTCATATTTATTTGTAAGGCATTAATATTCTTGCTTCAGAATTAATAATTTCCACATCTTAAACTTGTATCAGTAGTTCACCTTTGGGTTTCTTCCGTCTTTTCTCTTACTCAGGAAAATTTAATACCTAATCTGAAATAAATTAATTTATTTATTAATCATTATTATTATTATTATTATTATTTATTATTAGTTTTGAAAAATTTGAGTTTGTAAAATATTTTGTACAGGAGAGAAATTTCCTTGCAAATATCAATATCAAAGGAGAGATCGAAGTGAAAGATGAGCCTTTTGATATTGTTGAAGCGAAAGATGAATTTTTAGGTATTGAAGAAGAAGATTCCAGGAATGACGAACTTGTTGAGCCAAGTTCTGCAGTTGATGAAAATCAGGAACCGGTATGTATAAGGAGTAGTTTATCATTGATTGGAGTATTTAAAAGTTTCCATATTAATCCCAGTTTATTTTACGATTGATGATGTTAATGATTTCAATACATTTGACTATGTCAATGAAAAAGTATATTTTAAAAATTTACATTTTAATAAATCTAGCAATTTTAAAATATGGAAGAATTAAATTGTCTTTATTCTTATTCAAATGTATAAATACATGTAATTTTAATATATAAAATATAATAGTATCTCTATAACATTGATTTTAAAATTTTTATAATGTGATGACATGGACGGACGGGCAAAATTCTAGTACTTTTAAATTTAGAGTTCTTAAATTGGGATGTGTCAGTTTCTGGGGTAATTCGATTTTGTCTTGTAAAGTATATTAGGTCACCTACCACTAAACAGCTTTTCACTCTCAGTAGAAGAGGGTGGAACAGATATTTATGTCAAAACATGTAAATTAATCAACAAAATAATCAACTTTCTTGTGGTCCTCTTCACAGCTCTCTTCTTGAGCCCAAACACCAAAAACTAACAACCACCTCTCTTGTGGTTCTCGTCACAGCTCTATTCCTGAGCCCAAACACCAAAAACTAACAACCACCTCTCTTGTGGTTCTCTTTACGGCTCTCTTCCCGATCTCAAAGCACAAACTTTTTTAGGAGGAAATGATAGATTGCCAGTCTTGAGCTTGAGATGAGAGGGTCGTGTTGTATAATTGTTTGTTAATCATAAATTGAGATGCTGAGCTCTGCATGTAGTGGTGTTAATATATTATTAGCTGCGTACATAATTTTGTGAATTATTAAACTGATGGATGAATTTCTTGCGTAAGTTTCATGATAAGAACCTATTTTGGTGGAGGATTTTTTTTTTTAATTCTTGACAATTTTAATCTCATTTTGGTTTAGTTCTTTGCTTACATCTTTTGACACTAAATTTGAAAGTAGTTCAAGTTTAATGGAGCCTTTAAAGTATCAAATGATTCACTGTAATAGCTTTATAACCTACATGCAGAGGTACTTTTAATTATTGAACCTTAGGGGGAATAGGTTTTGTGAGGTCTAAAATCTAGCTAAAGAAACCCCCCTTAGGGGGAATTATGAACTTAAATTTTCACTGAATTTCTTTTCATTTACAAAGATTTTAAGAAGTTATAAAAACTACTATTATAATTTCTGATTTTCTTAGAGTAGCAACATTGGAAATTTAAAATGCTAAAGATTTTTAAGACTTATTAAAGTATTTAAATTCTTTATACTTTTTTATTTTTTTTTTTTTTCATTTATTGTTTTGTACAGATCCACTTCAACAATGCTGCAGAAGGAGGAAAAAGTTCTAAAATGAAAAGTACTTTCATAAGAACACCTCAGAGGACAATGCATCAAGAAAGCATTAAAAATAATCATGTTGAAAATGTCAGTTGGGAAAATTGTAATTTTAGTTTTGAAAACAAAGATGAGTTGAAGACTCATTTAAAAACACACAGTAAAGCAAAGTTTAAATGCGCAAATTGTAATTTCCAATGTAAATTCATTTCAAACTTAAAAAGACATTTGCTGACTCATCGCAATAAAAAGTTATTCAAGTGCTCCCACGGCTCCCATAAATGTAACCAAAAAGTACTGTTAAAAGCACTCATACCTTCACACTCAAATGTAATATTATTTAAATGTTCTTACTGCTCCTGTGAATGTAATCAAAAAGGAAACTTAAATAGACAAGCTAAAAAGAGATTAGGAAAGAAAAAAGTAAAATTATTTAAATGTTCTGAATGTTCCTATGAATGTAATCCGAAAGGGAACTTAAAATTACACATGCTTACACATACGAAAGTAAAATTATTTAAATGTAATGAGTGCGCACATGAGTTTACTCTTAAATGGAACTTAAAATTACACATGCTTACACACACAAATGTAAAATTATTTAAATGTTCTCAGTGCTCCTATGAATTTAATCAGAAAGGAAGCTTAAAAAGACACCTGCTTACACACGCAAATGCAAAATTATTTAAATGTTCTGAATGTTCCTATGAATGTAATCAGAAAAGAAGCTTAAAAGAACACATGTTTACACACACAAATGTAAAACTATTTAAATGTTCTGACTGCTACTATGAATGTAATGATAAAACAAATTTAAAAAGACACATTCTTACACACACGAATGTAAAATTATTTAAATGTTCTGAATGTTCCTATGAATGTAATCGGAAAGGGAACTTAAAATTACACATGCTTACACACACGAATGTAAAATTATTTAAATGTAATGAGTGCGCATATGAGTTTCCTCTTAAAGGGAACTTAAAATTACACATGCTTACACACACAAATGTAAAATTATTTAAATGTTCTCAGTGCTCCTATGAATTTAATCGGAAAGGAAGCTTAAAAAGACACCTGCTTACACACGCAAATGTAAAATTATTTAAATGTTCTGAATGTTCCTATGAATGTAATGATAAAAGCGACTTAAAAAGACACATGCTTACACACACAAATGTAAAATTATTTAAATGTTCTGACTGTTCCTATGAATGTAATCAGAAAGGAAACTTAAAATTACACATGCTTACACACACGAATGTAAAATTATTTAAATGTTCTGAATGTTCCTATGAATGTAATCGGAAAAGTGGTTTAATAGAGCACATGCTTAAACACTCAAATGTAAAACTATTTAAATGTTCTGAATGCTCATATGAATGTAATCGTAAATCAGACCTAAAAAGACACATGCTTAGACACTCAAATGTAAAACGATTTAAATGTTCTGAATGTTCCTATGAATGTAATCGGAAAGGATCCTTAAAAGCACACATGCTTGTACATGCAAGAAGGGAAACCACAAACATGCCATAAAATATAGAGTAGTAGGACTGGACAAAGTATACATCAATAACGACCAAATGGTTGAACTAAATAGCGAAGAGATATTTAAGATTTGATGAAGAAAGATTATCGATAACAGCCCAAGACCGTGGACTCTTACTTTACTCTGTATGTATAAAAAAATAAAATGTTAAGTATCGCTCCCTCTGAGATGGAAACCTGATACTGTTAGGAATGTGTTAGTTTTTTTTTTTCTTCAAACTTCAAAATTTCTTTGTGATTTTTAGTTTTATTTCAGTTATCGTAGATCATAGGCATAACTTTTCAATTATTTGTGGATGGGGGCATAGCCCCTTTTTCTGATAATTATCAGTTATCCTAATGATTATCTTATTACCTTTGTTTAAATGGGATCTTTAATAGGATAAATTATATAAAAAAAATTATAATATTTTTTTTTTTTTTTTTTTTTTTTTTTTTTTTTTTTTTTTTTTTTTTTTTTTTTTTTTTTTTTTTTTAAAAAAATTTTTTAAAATGTATATTTTAATTGCTTTAGACTAAAATATAACAACACTTAGCTTTTGAATTGACTTTGTTTTGGTCACACGTGACCTAATAATTTACTTCACGGTACTTTATACTATGCTTACCTACTTACTAGAGGAGAGCATCACAGGTGTTGAACTTGTAATGGCCTGAAGGTCAGTATTTTGTCTGCCTGGAGGGACGGCATATGCCCTTAGTTGGTGAGGTTCGCTCCCAAAAACAAAGCAAAACAAAAAAAAATCTACTTGCTTTTTACCATCGACAATGTAAATCCCTTTTTACAATTATAATTTTAACGTTAAAAAAAACACCTCATCGTCGCCAGGAAGTGTCTTCGTTAGAGGAGTGTTTAACAGTTTAACCTTTTATTTTAAATTAACGTAATGGTACGATATTTATATATGCTTTTAACCTTAGGGTACGAATTTTAGAATTCTATAATTAGAAGTTGGTACTTAATAACTGACATTCAACCAAAGTTTAATTCAACAGATTAATTTTTTTTGCTGTTTGAATTAGCTTAACATTTTAATTGCCGAGTTAGTGTACCATTTTAACTTTGAATTTTATTGACGACATTTAATACTTTAAAAGGACCAAAGTTTTGAACAGAGTTTGAGGGTTCTCTCTTTATTTGGGTTGAAGGAAGCAGAGATTGATAAAGATGTTGAATAATCTGTTAGGAGATAATGAAATAAATGGACTGGATATTTGTGTATGAAACACAAGTATAAATAACCATTTAAAGAATTGGAGCAGGAAGGAACTTTTAGTAAAATAAATTGGTACTAGATGACTAATCCTTACATTCGTAATTGGTTTATTACAATTAGTATTTCATTAAAATTAAATTGAAAAGTACAAGTTTAATGAATACAGGCTAGTTTAATTTATTTAAAAAAAAAAAATTTTTTATATTTAAATTTTTTGAATTTGTTTTTCCTGTTCTCTATTTTAGGTTTTTATTAAAAATAAAATTGTAGTTTATATTTTGAATAATTAAGTGCCAAGTTACAGACATCAACTCTACAAACACTCTCTCCATAGCTAAGATCAGTGGGACCTATTAGTTCTGTAGGCTTGGTTAGTAAAGCTCTCAGGGTTAATAGTTTATTATAACCAAGCTAGTTGGATTTTGTTCTCATGAAGATAGGCGAAATTTGTTCTAATTTATGAGACATTATAAAAGTCGGGGAGGAAAAATGCAAATTGGTCTTTCAGTTTTTAGGGCATCATTTTGGAATTAAGAACTTATAAGTTAAGACATAAAATATAACCTCTCAAACAATTCTTTCATCTAAAAAATAAATTGGTATTCTTTAAAACCAAAACGTTATTCGTTGAACTCTAAGGTTAAAAATTTAATCTTAAGTTAAAAGCTTCACAAAAAGAACTAACAAACTACTGTCATTAAATATCAAACAAGGTTGCTTCTTTAATAGTTAAAATCAGAGTAATTAATGTTATGACATTAACGTAGTTACAGTACTATAGGATGACATAAATAATAATGCAAATATTTTCATATAACACTTAGTTGGTTGAGCATTTATAACTATATATATATATATATATATATATATATATATATATATATATATATATATATATATATATATATATATATATATATATATATATATATATATATATATATATATATATATATATATATATATATATATATATATAGAGTGGCGGCTCGTCTATATGGGCTCCAGGGCTGCAGCCCCTCCAAATTAAAAATACCAGGCGTAGGATGTTTATATAAAAATGAAATTTTTGTCACAGAAAAGTGATTTAAATTCATTTTTTAACAACTTAATACATAAAAAGTATAAATCAATAAAGAAAATAAGAATTAAATGCGTTTTGCAACAGCAAATTTGTAGGTACGATATTTTTTTTTTGACACATTGCAATTATGAAAAATATGGGCTCTAAAATCAGAGTCCTCAATAAAGGCCAAAGTATTGGTTCTTAAATAATAAGACAGATATAGCAACTTATAAAAAAAAGTATGCCAAATTTGAATAGCAGTTTTTATGAAGTTGCCAGTCTGTCTTCTGACAGTTTTTGGCAACTTGGACATTAGTTTCTAATGTTTAAAAAATGTGAAGTTGCCAGTTTTGTCCTTTTAAGAAGTTCTTAAATATAACAGACTAAAAATGAAACAGTTTGTTATAAATTCGTGTTGAGGTTGGATGTGGTTTTTTTTTTTTTTTTTTTATTTTTTTTTTTTTTTTTTTTACCGATATTATTTGTTTTTTTTTTTTTGTTTGATATATATATATATATATATATATATATATATATATATATATATAATATATATATATATATATATATATATATATATATATATATATATATATATATATATAGGCCAGCTGCACTTTTACATACTTAAATATTTAAAAAATTACTGATAAAAAAATTACTAATAGAGAGTAAAATGGTTTGTAAAATACCAGATTTCAATGAAAAAGTAATTGAAAACTTTTCTACATCTAAAACTCGAAGAACTAATCTTATTTTTAAATAAGAATATCAGCAAGCTTTCCAAGAACTAATCCTATTTTTTTAAATAAGAATATCAGCAAGCTTTCCAAGAACTAATCTTATTTTTAAATAAGAATATCAACAAGCTTTCCAGAATAAGTAAGGTACGTTTGAAATGTTATATAATATATATATGTATATATATATATATATATATATATATATATATATATATATATATATATATATATATATATATATATATATATATATATATATATATATATATATATATATATATATAAATATTTATATATATATATATATATATATATATATATATATATATATATATATATATATATATATATATATATATATATATATAGTATAATATATATATATATATATATATAATATATATATATATATATATATATATATATATATATATATATATATATATATATATATATATATATATATATATATATATATATATATATATATATATATATATATATATATATATATATATATATATATAGGGGTCAATCCATTTTTTCCGTACCGATGATGGCCGCTCGATAATTTTAGAAAACTTTTATATTTTGCATGGCGTTAATGTTATCCCTGGGAAGTTCAAAACCACCATTCGTTTTTGTAGATTTACTCTGGTTGTAACAGGGTGAGCCAAAATGTTAGACCAGGTGGAGCCAAATTTTCACTTAATAGAGGCTAACATTTTAAGTAATATCTCCATATTGGTAATTCTTATACCAAATTTCATAGAGATTGATTTGTTAGGGATACTTTAAGGTACATTTGGCCTTTCCTGTTTTTTTTTTGTGAAAATAATTTTTCACCATGAAAATGAATCCGAAAAATTGTGTTAAAAATCGAAGAAATTTCCATTTTCGTGGGTGTATTATTAAAAGAAGGAAATAATTTAACGATATAAAATTTTGTGTGATGATACATACTAAAGTATGGTTTAACTTAAATCTTATTTGAAGTTGGGTAAATATTTTTAAAACAATTTACAGGGTGTTCAAAAATCAATTTTTCTGAAAATCGGTAACTTTGAACCTTAATATCTCTGGTTTGGTAAGTGCTAAAAATCTGAAATTTTCACACATTATACTACTACCATAGATGTTCCTTGACCTGCAATATTAACTTTGGTATTTGCTTGTTTTAAGAAATACAGCCATTCAAAAATGCGAAAAAAAAAATTTTTAAAGTTGTGTTATGATACCTATAATTATAGTTATTATAGTTCAAGACAATACATAGACAAATGAAATAGTGTGGCATCAAGGAGAAATGAAAACAAAGTTAAAAAAAAATTTAATTATAAGGTTAATATACATAAGAATGTACCATTATATCTACTTTAAATGACAAAATTAACTCAATAACTTTTAAAAAGTTGATCTACATATATATATATATATATATATATATATATATATATATATATATATATATATATATATATATATATATATATATATATATATATATATATATATATATATATATATATATATATATATATATATATATATATATATATATATATATATATATATATATATATAAATCTCAAAAGTCACCATTATATTTCTAAAATTCAATCGCAATTTTTGAAAGAAAAGAAAGAAAAACTATCTGAAAATGAATGCATAATCTTGGCTGATTTTGCCGAGAACTACACGTACGTAGTCCAAGACGAAATTCAAGGGTATCATTGGGTCAATGACCAAGCTACTTTGCACCCATTTGTTCTATATTTTAGAGATGAAAATAGTAAATTAAGAAGTCACTCTCTTTGTGCTTTAAGTAACTACTTAGAGCACAACACATCAGTTGTTCACGTCTTCCAAACATATGTAGTAAAATATATTAAACATAATTTGCCTAAAGTTGAAAAGCTAGTTTATTTTTCAGATGGAAGTGGTAGCCAGTATAAGAATAAAAAAAATTTTGTTAACATTTCCATCACCAAAAAGATTTCGCATTAAAAGCTGAATGGCATTTCTTTGCATCTTGCCACGGGAAAAATGCCTGTGATGGGGTTGGAGGAACAACAAAGCGCGAATTAAGCAAAGTCAGCTTACAAAGAACAACAACACACCAAATTCTTAATATTGACCAAATACTGTATTCATTCTGCAAAGAGAAATTAAGAGGAATAACTTATTTTCTCGTAAAAGAAGAAGAAATTAATGAACACATTGAAAGACTTAAAACGAGATATGAAAATTGTTTGAGAATTAAGGGAACAAGAAACTTTCACAAATTCTTTCCACTTTCAGAGAACATAATTAGGTGCTATCCAACCTCAAAAACCGACGTTTACGAAGACCACTGTGTCAGCAAAATTGCTTTATTAAGTTTAGAGATAAATGACACAGTAGCTTGCGTATATGATGACCAATGGTGGATTGGAAAGGTAGAAGAAATAAGTGTGGAGAACGATGATGTTTACATACATTTTTTATCATCCTTCCGGACCCAGAACTTCATTCAAGATGTCAGCTTGCGATCGGGTATGGATCCCAATGAAA
>SEYY01000368.1:49116-55776 GCA_009176605.1 Armadillidium nasatum
ATCGTACCATTACGTTAATTTAAAATAAAAGGTTAAACTGTTAAACACTCCTCTAACGAAGACACTTCCTGGCGACGATGAGGTGTTTTGTTTAACGTTAAAATTATAATTGTAAAAAGGGATTTACATTGTCGATGGTAAAAAGCAAGTAGATTTTTTTTTGTTTTGCTTTGTTTTTGAGAGCGAACCTCACCAACTAAGGGCATATGCCGTCCCACCAGGCAGACAAAATACTGCCCTTCAGGCCATTACAAGTTCAACACCTGTGATGCTCTCCTCTAGCAAGTAGGTAAGCATAGTATAAAGTACCGTGAAGTAAATTATTAGGTCACGTGTGACCAAAACAAAGTCAATTCAAAAGCTAAGTGTTGTTATATTTTAGTCTAAAGCAATTAAAATATACATTTAAAAAAAAAATTTTTTAGGAGAAAAAAAATGACAACCTGATATATAAACAATTTATTTTTGATATACTTAATTGAAAAATTATAATTTATTTTTTATATAATTTATCCTATTAAAAATCCCATTTAAACAAAGGTAATAAGATAATCATTAGGATAACTGATAATTATCAGAAAAAGGGGCTATGCCCCCCATCCACAAATTGAAAAGTTATGCCTATGATCTACGATAACTGAAATAAAACTAAAAATCACAAAGAAATTTTGCAGTTTGAAGAAAAAAAAGGAAAGAAAAAAAAAAAAAAAAAAAAACTAACAACATTCCTAACAGTATCAGGTTTCCATCTCAGAGGGAGCGATACTTAACATTTTATTTTTTTATACATACAGAGTAAAGTAAGAGTCCACGGTCTTGGGCTGTTATCGATAATCTTTCTTCATCAAATCTTAAATATCTCTTCGCTATTTAGTTCAACCATTTGGTCGTTATTGATGTATACTTTGTCCAGTCCTACTACTTTATATTTTATGGCATGTTTGTGGTTTCCCTTCTTGCATGTACAAGCATGTGTGCGTTTAAGGATCCTTTCCGATTACACTTATAGGAGCAGTGAGAACATTTAAATAATTTTTCATTTGAGTGTCTAAGCATGTGTCTTTTTAGGCCTGATTTACGATTACATTCATGTGAGCATTCAGAACATTTAAATAGTTTTACATTTGAGTGTTTAAGCATGTGCTCTATTTAAGCCGCTTTTCCGATTACATTCATAGGAACATTCAGAACATTTAAATAATTTTGCATTCGTGTGTGTAAGCACGTGTAATTTTAAGCTCCCTTTAAGAGTAAACTCATATGCGCACACATTACATTTAAATAATTTTACATTCGTGTGTGTAAACATGTGTTCTTTTAACCTTCTTTTCTGATTACATTCATAGGAACATTCAGAACATTTAAATAATTTTACATTCGTGTGTGTAAGCATGTGTAATTTTAAGTTCCCTTTCTGATAACATTCATAGGAACATTCAGAACATTTAAATAATTTTACATTTGCGTGTGTAAGCAGGTGTCTTTTTAAGCTTCCTTTCCGATTAAATTCATAGGAGCACTGAGAACATTTAAATAATTTTACATTTGTGTGTGTAAGCATGTGTAATTTTAAGTTCCATTTAAGAGTAAACTCATGTGCGCACTCATTACATTTAAATAATTTTACATTCGTATGTGTAAGCATGTGTAATTTTAAGTTCCCTTTCGGATTACATTCATAGGAACATTCAGAACATTTAAATAATTTTCCTTTTTTTTTTCCTAATCTCTTTTTAGCTTGTCTTTTTAAGTTTCCTTTTTGATTACATTCACAGGAGCAGTAAGAACATTTAAATAATATTACATTTGAGTGTGAAGGCATGCGTGCTCTTAACATTACATTTTGGTTACATTTATGGGAGCCGTGGGAACACTTGAATAACTTTGTATTGCGATGAGTAAGCAAATGTCTTTTTAAGTTTGAAATGAATTTACACTGGAAACTACAATTTGCGCATTTAAACTTTGCTTTACTGTGTGTTTTTAAATGAGTCTTCAACTCATCATTGTTTTCAAAACTAAAATTACAATTTTCAAAACTGAAGTTTTCTAGGTGATTATTTTTAATGCTTTGTTGATGCATTACTGCCTTCTGAGGTGTTCTTCTTAAAGTACTTTTTATTTTAGAACTTTTTCCTCCTTTTGCAGCATTGCTGATGTGGCTCTGTACAAAACAATAAATGAAAATAATAATAAAAAGTATAAAGAATTTAAATATTTTAATAAGTCTTAAAAATCTTTAGCATTTTAAATTTCCGATGTTGCTACTCAGAAAATCAACAATTTAAATAGCAGTTTTTATTACTAATTAAAATCATTCTAAATGAAAAGTCAGTGAAAAGTTCATAATTCTCCCCTAAAAGCGGATTCTTTAGCCAGATTTTAGACCTCACAAAACCTATTCCCCCCAAGGTTCAATAATTAAAAGTAGATCTGCATGTAGGTTACAAAGCAATTACAGTGAATCATTTGATGCTTTAGGCAGCAGTTCCCAACCTTTTTTCCCTCCTGTACCCCTTCATAATGTTTTTTATTTACGAGTACCTTCGTACACACACAAATCCAATATATATATATATATATATATATATATATATATATATATATATATATATATATATATATATATATATATATATATATATATATATATATATATATATATATATATGTATATATGTGTGTGATGTGTGTGTGTGTGTGTGTGTGTGTGTGTGTGTGTGTGTGTGTGTGTGTGTGTGTGTGTGTGTGTGTGTGTGTGTGTGTGTGTGTGTGTGTGTGTGTGTGTGTGTGTGTGTGTGTGTGTGTGTGTGTGTGTGTGTGTGTGTGTGTGTGTGTGTGTGTGTGTGTGTGTGTGTGTGTGTTGTGTGTGTGTGTGTGTGTGTGTGTGTGTGTGTGTGTGTGTGTGTGTGTGTGTGTGTGTGTGTGTGTGTGTGTGTGTGTGTGTGGTGTGTGTGTGTGTGTGTGTGTGTGTGTGTGTGTGTGTGTGTGTGTGTGTGTGTGTGTGTGTGTGTGTGTGTGTGTGTGTGTGTGTGTGTGTGTGTGTGTGTGTGTGTGTGTGTGTGTGTGTGTGTGTGTGTGTGTGTGTGTGTGTGTGTGTGTGTGTGTGTGTGTGTGTGTGTGTGTGTGTGTGTGTGTGTGTGTGTGTGTGTGTGTGTGTGTGTGTGTGTGTGTGTGTGTGTGTGTGTGTGTGTGTGTGTGTGTGTGTGTGTGTGTGTGTGTGTGTGTGTGTGTGTGTGTGTGTGTCTAATCTATATTCTATTAATTTTTTTCATTTACATTCTTTTTTAATTAAGCCATATATTTTTTTGTGTACCCCCAATCGATAGCAGGCGTACCCCCAGGGGTACGCATACCCGAGGTTGGGAACCGCTGCTTTAGAGGCTCCATTAAACTTGAACTACTTTCAAATTTAGTGTCAAAAGATGTAAGCAAAGAACTAAACCAAAATGAGATTAAAAGTGTCAAGAATTTAAAAAAAAAAAAAAATCCTCCACCAAACTGTGTTCCTATCATGAAACAAGCAAAAAATTTATCCATCAGTTTAATAATTAACAAAATTATGTACGCAGCTAATAATATATTAACACCACTACATGCGGAGCTCAGCAATCTCAATTTATGACTAACAAACAATTATACAACACGACCCCCTCATCTCAAGATCAAGACTGGCAATCTCTCATTTCCCCTGAAAAAGTTTGTGTTTTGAGCTCTGGGAAGAGAGCCGTGAAGAGGACCACAAGAGGGTGATTGTTAGTTTTTGGTGTTTGAGCTCTGGAAGAGAGCCGTGAAGAGGAATACAAGAGGGTGGCTGGTTGATCATTTTGCTGATTAATTTACATAAATTGGCTTATAAATATCTGTTCCACCCTCTTCTATTGGGAGTGAAAGGCTGTTTAATAGTAGTAGTAGTAGGTGGAGGAGAAAGGGGTGGAGGAGGAAGAGGAAGAGGTGGTGGTGGAGGAGGAAGAGTTGGTGGTGGTGGAAGAGGAAGAGGAGAAGGATGCGGCGGCCAAATATACTTTACAAGATGAAATTAAATTACCCCAGAAACAGATACATCACAATTTAAGAACTCTAAATTTAAAAGAACTAGAATTTTGCTCGTCTGTCTGTCCATGTCATCACATATTAAAATTTTTAAAATCAATGTTATATAGATACTATTACGTTTTATAGATTAAAATTACATGTGCTTATTCATTTGAATAAAAATAAAGAAGAAGAAAAAAACATTAAATTCTTCCTTATTATAAAATTGTTATTAGATTAAAATAATGTAAATGTTTAAAATATAAATATAAATTATGAAAACATCGTGAATTTTTTTTTTTTTCTGAATCCTCTTTAAAATTAAATTAGAAATAAATATTTTCTTATTTTATAGTGATCTGAAGGTACCGTAAAGTGGAGTAATTGCAGATTGAAGTTTAAAATGTGGATGGTGCCCAAAAGTTGGCCTTACAATACAAAATATACATTTTAAAATATTTAAATCAGAAGTGGAGAATTGGATTCAGAGTCTGGAGTGAATTTTTTGTATTGACTCAACTTTTTTTATTTTTTTTTTTCTACAAATTATATATATATATATATATATATATATATATATATATATATATATATATATATATATATATATATATATATATATATATATATATATATATATATATATATATATATATATATATATATATATATATATATATATATATATATATATATATATAAATTTTCCTTGTCATGGTCAAATGTACTGAAATCATCAACATCATCAATCATGAAAATAAACTGGGATTAATATGGAAACTTTTAAATACTCCAATCAATAATAAACTCCTTATACATACCTGATTTTCATCTACTGCAGAACTCGGCTCAACAAGTTCATCAATCATGGAATCTTCTTCTTCAATACCTAAAAATTCATCTTTCGCTTCAACAATATCAAAAGGCTCGTCTTTCACTTCAATCTCTCCTTTGATATTGATGTTTGCAAGGAAATTCCTGTTCAAAATATTTTAAAAACTCAATACTTTTCAAAACTAATAATAATAATAATAATAATAATAATAATAAATTTATTTCAGATTAAGTATTAAATTTTATTGGGGAAGAGAAAAGATGGAAGAAAACCAAAGGTGAATTTACTGATCCAAGTTTAAGACGTGGAAATTATTAATACTGAAGCAAGGATATTAATACCTTACAAATAAATATGGAAGTAATATCCCTAAGGGATTTTTGTGGTAGTTTACTCCATTATGTCAGTTATTCAAGTTAATGACTTTAAAGTTAGATATTAAAAAAAAAAAATGTGCTAAAATAAATGAATTTGTAATTTCTATAATATGTCTATTATTTATCTTTAGCAGCATAATTCAATAATAATAATTATTCATACCTGAAGTTCGTCATTTCTTAAAACTTGATCTAAGCAATGGGTCATCTTTCTATCATCTTCAGTAAATTCTAAAGTCTCGTCCTTAATTTCAGTTTCATGCTTGAAATCCATTATAGAATCAGTATTAATTTTTTAATAATATTGTAATAAACAATTTTAAATTTTCTGATTAAAATAAATAATTCAAATTAGCCTCTATTCCTGAAATTTTTTATTAGAGAACATAAGAATATATCCTTTATTACACAATGTATGAAACTATAAATAATATTGAATTTTAAAATTAAAATTTCTAAAAGCAATTAATAAGAATGAAAAAAAATGACTTTCTAGACTTTTTACACTTCCAATAAGAATTTCCTCTTACTTGGACTACACGCCCATTTGAATATACTTAATGACACACTTTTCTTTTTAATATTACTTTCATTTATTTTTCTTAGTTTTCATTACTTGAAACTTAACTTTATCTGTACCAACATATAATTAAATTCTACTCACTCTCAAAATCAATGACCAATAATATGGGTATAAAATAAAACTGTAATAAAAAAATTTTGTTCAAGTTTTGAAAACATTAAAAAAATTTGTTTTGAATTCTCCCATAAAGTTAAAATCGGAAATTAATATTTTATTTTATAGTAATCTGAAGGTACAGTACGGATAAGTAATTGCAGGCCAAAGCGGAAAATGAGGTCAGTGGCCAAAGGTTAGACATATAATACAAAATTTTTATTTTTAAGTCTTTAAATCAGAGGTGGAGAATTGGATTCAGAGTCTATAGTAGATTGTTTATTCAGACTCTAGACTTTTTTTTTTAACTATCCACTCATTTAAAAGTTGTAAAAAATTGTTTAATATATATATATATATATATATATATATATATATATATATATATATATATATATATATATATATATATATATATATATATATATATATGCTTATTAGGTTAAGAGGTTGTCTGACCTTATATATCGATATTTTGAAATTTTGACTTTAATTGATATTTTTTATTTCAATATTTTAAAACTTTAATAGTTTCAAAAAACAGTAATAATTTCCCTTGTTTAGTGACAGGTTGTACTTTTTCATTTTAAGATCAATGTTAAAGATATAGGTTTAATTTGTTATACAGATTGGTGTCTATATATATATATATATATATATATATATATATATATATATATATATATATATTATATATATATATATATATATATATATGGTAAAGGTGGAGATTGTTT
>SEYY01000369.1:0-31406 GCA_009176605.1 Armadillidium nasatum
GTGTTTTGTTTTTTTTAGTCCTTCACTGTCCTTTTTAGAGAGCCCTAATTAGTAATCTTGTAGTTATTTTTTTTTGTAACTGCCACAACATATAGCCCTCAATGCTTTCATCTCACAAACTTCTAATCTTTTCCTAATCTGAGCATTCATCACCCATATCTCACACCCATACATTGCAGATGGTAGACACATACTCTCAAATATTCTTATCTTTATTTCCTTTGATATTCTCCCCTTCTTCCAAACTTCCCACAGTCCCCCCATCACTTTCATTCCCTCTGTCACTCTATTCTTTATTTCCCCATCCATCCCTCCTTTTCCCTCCACTAGCATTCCCAGATATTTAAACTCTTCTACCTCCTCAAATTTCTCTCCCCATTCCTCCCCTCTTGTTGCCTCATCCCTGCCACCAATCCTCATCACTTTACTTTTTGCTGAGTTTACCTTTAATCCCTTCAAAGCACATTCCCTCAAAAAATTCTTAAGAAACATTCTCAGCTTCTCCTCAGATACTGCAACTAACATAAAAAATGTTAAATTTTCATATATTTTCATAAATTTTAATATTATAATTATATATATATATATATATATATATATATATATATATATATATATATATATATATATATATATATATATATATATATATATTTATCACATATATTATTCAGATAGTTCAACACCTTCATTACTTACACTAAAATATGGTTTAATATTGATTACATTTTCAATTTGCACTTTATTATTTTTTAAACATACATTATTACCTGAAAACTTTACTATAGGATAGGGACCATGGTACACTGCTTCTAATTTATTTCTGCCATATTGTTGGTTTATTACAACAATAAATTTTGCATCTTGTAAGTTTTTTGGCACATATATTTTTGGAATTTTGGCAGAAAATTCTGGAGAAAGAGGGAATCCCAAGAACAATTTTAATTTTTCTGCATATGTTTTTATTGAAAGTGGGAATGAGGACTCTACTTGCTCTATTAACGCTCCAGGGAGGGAGGGATTTTGACCCATCATTAGGATAGCAGGGGTTATTCCTTCTGAGTTTAATGGGGCAGTTCTTTAACATAACAGCACTAGATCCAACCAATAATTTTGAACATCTTCCAACTCATCTAACAGCATGACTCGAAGAGACCTCAATAGTGTTCTATGAGAGTTTTCAATGAGTCCATTACTCTGAGGGGTATAGGCTGAAGTAAAGTTATGTCGGGATCCTAGCTCCTCACAAACACTTTTAAATAAATCAGAGGTAAATTGTCCAGCACAATCCGAAACATAAGTTCCTACAACTCCAGCTATGGGTTTCTTTTAAGAATTAATGGGTTAAGAATTCTCTGGTAATTACCTCCACAACTGTAGAGGTTTCAATGTTTTTCAAGGGGAAAGCAAAAAGAGATAGCGAGAAAATCTATCAATTAAAGTTAACAGATATTTATAGTTTTTACATGAAGGCATTTTAAGAATGTCTACATAGACCACTTGAAATTTTGCTGAAACTGGCTGGTAAGATTCATATGGTAGGCTTATTTTGCGTAATGATTTAGATCTCTGACATGAATCACAAATTAGATCAAACTGCTTTGTGTATTTAGGCATATCCTTTTATACAAAGCGCTTCCTAAGAGATGCCAGAGTTTTCTTGACTTCAAAATGCCCAAGTGAATGTGAATAAGAGATAACAGGTTTAATGAAAGATTCAGGAACAAAGACACATGGTGAAAGTGGAATAGATTCATCGACATACAAAAACAGTAGGTCATTTTTATAATAATTGTTTCGCTTGGTCAGCTTAAGATTAGTATTTTCTTGCTTATTTAAGTATTTTTGAAGTTGCACATCTGTTTCTTGTGCTACTTGAAGTTCTTTATAATCAATTTTACACTGAAATAGCTTAAACACTTCTTGGCGGAAATATGGAAAATAGATCACAGTGAATGACAGTCATCCTCTATTAAAGAATCATGCTGGGAAGAAAGTTCTGGTGTTACCAATACTTCATCAAAGAGTGCTTCAGGAAGGGCTTCAGTGAGTGTCTTCTCTTCCAAGTTGGAGTGAAGGGCTTTTTACCAGTTCTATTTCTGCATTTCCTGCAGTATTTGAAGGAACTGATAATTTCAGTGAGCTGTTAGTTGGCTGCTAAGTAGGATCTGCTCAAGTTATCAGCAAGAATATTTTCTTCAGATTTAATATGATTTATATTCAAATCATATTCAGACAAGAAAGTTAGGTAACGCTGCTCTCTTGCAAGCAAGTTGTTAAAATCAGTCTCTTTCTTAAGTGTGTGTCTGACTAAAAGATTGTCACAAAACACAGCTATCTTTCGTCTTTCTACGATATGCTGAAATTTTTTACAGTTTTAACCAAGGCAAGGAGTTCCTTGCTAAAAATACTTTTGATCATTTCAGTTGGGTTTAATTTATAACTATAAAATCCAAGTGGAACAGTTTTTTCATTTTCAGTCGAAATTACAACACCAGCCAAGGCAGTCTGACTGGCATCTGTGAAAATAGATATTTTGGCACTATTAGATGGAAAATGAGAAAAAGGTGTAGCATTTTTCTGAGTCAGTTTTGCTAGACTGAATGATTCTTTAGCCTCAGGATTCCATTTTACTCTACATTGTGGGTATGGTGCACCTTTTTGAAATGAAAGAAGAGGAGAAATAATATTAGAAATTCCAGGAAGTGAAGATCGGAAGTAGTTTATACTTCCTAAGAAAGAACCAAGATCTTTAATCATCTTAGGTCTTGGAATGTTTAATATAGAAAGACTTTTATCTTCACTAGGAAGCATAAAACCATCAGACACATCAAAACCTAGATATGTAACCTTTGGTTGGCCAATTTGGCACTTATCAGCACTTTGTTTTAAATTAAAATAATTTTGCCTACCAAATACCAAATTCTAAGACTTTTAGATGCTCTTTATGAGTTGGAGCAGCAATCAGAATGTCATCAATATAGATGACAATGTTTTGAATACAAGAAAGAATCAGAGATATATATTTAGTGAAACTTGTGGGACTAGAATGAAACCCTTCAACTGTACTGTTATAAGAAAAACTACCATACAGAGTATTAATTTTTAAGAACTTTCTACAATCTGGGTGAACTTCTTGAGATCAAGGACAGAAAACACTTTAGCACCAGAAAGTATATTCGAAAAGTCACTAAATTTGGGAGACTAAAATTGTCAAACTGCTCTTTTGTTAAGAAGCCTCAGGTCAGCTACAATGTGGACTCCACCTGAAGGTTTTGGCAGAACAGAGATTGGAAAACCCCATGGTGAA
This sequence comes from Armadillidium nasatum, assembly GCA_009176605.1. Taxonomy (NCBI): domain Eukaryota; kingdom Metazoa; phylum Arthropoda; class Malacostraca; order Isopoda; family Armadillidiidae; genus Armadillidium; species Armadillidium nasatum. The sequence goes on from SEYY01000369.1 coordinate 3,311, forward strand.
TGTGAAGGAGATAAGACCCCAGCATCAACTAACCTGCCTATCTCTACTTTAGCTTTGTCATACAGACACATAGAGATTCTTCGGCTTTTTATATTTATTGGGGGTCCTACATTAAATTTCTAGAGGATTAACTCTTTTTGAGCATCATACTCTGCAGATGTAAGGGAAAATTTGAACACTTTATTTTTATAATCACTGTTATCACTATTATTTATATTGTCACTTCTATATTTACTATTATTTTTAAATTCATTACCATTATTATACCTATAAGAAGAATTGTTTATATTGCTACCCTCAGCATTAATTTTACCTTTAAAAATATTCTTATTTACCACTGTACTATCATTGTTGCATAATTCTGTGCTATTATTTAAATATATATCAGTAAATAATACCTTAAAATTAAATAATAGATTAAAGAGAAAGCACTGAAGATAATTTGGGAGAGAGAGTAGCATTCACAAAATGATCAATTCGTTTTAGGGGCACCAATTCCACATCATTTCCTACAATTACATCAAATAAGCTACCTGTCTGGGCATCAATAATCCTATGATTACTAAAATCTAATAAAATATACTTCTGAAAGAAGTCCATCCCTAAAATGCTACAAATTACATCATAAATTAAAAAAGTATGCTCATAATCCCTATGTAATAAAAAATTTACAGTTTTTGTTTTAATATTATATATGTTTATTTGGCTTCAGTAGGAAAGTAAGAAAGTAAGAAGTAAGAAAGCCAATATGTTCCTTCTTATCCTCAGCAAAACCTTAAATAATGAAACCATGCTCCCTGAATCGATTATAAATAATTCTGTAGGGTTAGCATCAAAAATTTGGTAGAGACTGTTTAATTTTAAATATTCTTTAGAAATATTTAACACATTCATAATTTTTGGAATCAATGTACTATTATAAAAATTTGCATTTTCAACTGGCATCGCAGTATATTTGCTAAGAGCTGATGGCTCTTGCTATGAGACTGGCTTTCACCATGTTGATAATGCGAATTTTTATCTTTAAAACTATTATTCTTAGTTCACTAGACTGACATACTCTTTCTTTTAAAACAGATGGTTTTAAATCATCAGTAGCAATCGCATTCCCATGAAGTTGAGCACCGTTGTTATACTTTATGTTATTTATATAAGTAGGAAATGAAGTATTATCATTATTTACAACTGTATTAACATCATTTATAAGGGGGTAGCTTTTATTTTCTTCCTCTCTTAATTTTTCGTATTTAATATATGCACTTTTATTACTATTTTACACTGTACATGATTATTAAATTGCACTTTTAATTTCCTTTTAGAGGGGCTGACTTTCGCCCCCAAGATTCGTTTCCTGGAGTGGTTAAAGGAAATGGTCCAGAAGTGGAAAGTTGGGTAGGCAATGGTGCCCATCGACAGTTACCTCCTTGGCATCTTGTAGCTTTTTCTCAAAATTTGTAACGGTAATAGCATAATGGACCTTCCGGTCTAATTCTGGAAGGTGACCTGCCTTTGTCTGAGTGCCCTCTTGTCCAACCATTTTCAAGTTGCATCACCCTCATATCCAGCTTATATATATATGTTGATAGCTCTTCTACTTTTTGAAATAGCTCTGCAATTTGACTGGATATTTTCGCAAATTCACAACTGAAGAAAGTATTGGCAGGTGGTAGTGTGGGTTCTCTTGATATTCATGTAGGAAAAGTGCTTATGGCATTGACAGAATCATTGCAGTAATTATCCGATGCAATTCTGCTGCAGCGAATCATGTATTTGTCAGCAGATTCAGCCATTTTATAAATTGAATTGAGAGATCTTCAGTTAATACTTCTAGCACTGGTGCAATATTTTCAGTTAAGACTTGAAGGAACATTTCTTTTGCGACTTTCATTATTTTGTATCATAACTTCAAAAGCAGAGTCTCCAAGTGAAAGCCTAATAATATTTAAATATTCTTGATGTTTTTTCACCATCTTTCAACTTCTGCTGAAATAAGTCTTCAACTCTCTCCCTGGCAGAGGGAGCATAGTTAGATCTCAAAAAATTTTCAACTCCTTGTATTTTCAGTTAAAATTGAATTTGGGAAATAATGGCAGATGGTAATAGGGGTTCCATCAGTTGGATTCTCTCAATAGGTTTATTCACAAAATAAAGCTGGAATAACCATTCTAATTTTTGTAATAACATATTGATATCTCTTTTGTTGAATCATGGTAAATTTTGAATTGTAAGAACTTTTCATTATCTTCCATATTCAGGTGAAGGGCTTCTGGAAGATGAAATTTCACTGGAGGTACTTCGTTCTGGAGTTTGCTGAATAGGTCTTTCTGTGCCTCTGGTTATCGGTTCTATTATTTGGTATTTCATTATCCACTTCTACTGGATGCAAAGAAACACCCGAGGTGGAAGAATCTAATATGTTGTTAGACCTAGTTTTATTTTTCTTTGAAAGCATCGTAGAATTTAGCTACTTATTTACTTTATATATTTCTCTCTCTCTCTCTCTCTCTCTCTCTCTCTCTCTCTCTCTCTCTCTCTCTCTCTCTCTCTCTCTCTCTCTCTCTCTCTCTCTCTCTCTCTCTCTCTCTCTCTCTCTCTCTCTCTCTCCTATATATATATTATATATATATATATATATATATATATATATATATATATATATATATATATATATATATATATATATATAATATGAACCGACCGGGGCCCCGGCTAACCCCGGCAAAAAATCAGGGAAAATCGGGGTTTGCCTGCCGGGGTTAAAATGGCAAATTATACTTGAGGGCACATTCAAATTTCAAATTTTTTATTTTTTTTTAATTTCCGTCGATTCTCCTGAAATTTTCAGTGTATATAGCTTTTTTTTCCCCGGTTAAAAAAGTCCATTTCTAGCACTTTTCTGAGTCTATAACTGATAAAAAGTTTTTTCTGTTTTTTGAAAATTTGACCCTTTTCAAATGAATGGCGTGGACCACTTTTTGGAATGACCTGAAATTTGGATGTATGTTTATAATTCTATTAGCAAAAAAAAAATAGTAACAGACATTTGTTTCCAGAGTTTTAGGAAAAATGTTATAAGCCCAAAACTGAACAACTATCGAAAAAAAAAAAATCCACCTCTTCGGTCAAAAAAAATTAAAAAATAACTACAACTATAAAATTCCTTATTTTTGGTGCGTGCATAGAGAAAGGATGAGGCTACAAATTCTTCTCTATACTTTATTCCGATGCGATTCGTTGGTTTTGAGATATAGTCTCCCAAAAAATGTTGATTTTTGACCAAATTTCAAAAATTTCCAAAGTTTGAGAGGCTATATCTAGCTTCAAACAAAAAGCATTTAATAATGCACAAAATAAAAATGGCAGCCCTGTCCCTCCTCTAAACAATATCCAAAAATAAAAAAAAAAAAAAAAAAAAAAAAAAAAAAAAAAAAAAAAAAAAAAAAAAAATTTCAAGTTCTTATAACTTTTTTTTTTCTAGATGTGATATCAAAAATCTGTTCTCACCAATGCAAAAAATTGGGGTTAAGATTATTCAGATAAATTTTCAGCTCATGTGAACTAGTGGTTTGACCCCGCTATTCATTTTTTTTCAACTTTGTATCCAAATAACTTTCAAACCGTATAGACTCAGAAAAATGCTCGAAATCAACTCAGAACATTGGGAAAAAATGCATATGACCTGAAAATTTCAGCTCAATCAGTCAAATAATAATAAAAAAAATTTCAAACAAAATATAAGAAAATTAAGATTTTCCTTCCTGCTTTTTTAAAATTTTCTCTTTTTTTTTTTTTTTTCCTTTTGACCTCTCCTTTATTGCTTGTGAATGTTCGTCTTTATGTTTTGATTTTAGATACTCCATAAAGATTTGGTTGAAAATTTTTTTACTTGTAGCACCCAGAGGTCTTCTTCTAATTTCCTGACTGCAGATGTTACATTTACCTATTTCGAGCCTATCCTGAAAGTAAAGTACTTCCATGCTGCTAAAGCTGATCTTTTAACCATATTGATTGAAAGTATAAACAAAATAATTTTGAAATAATGTGGCAAATTGATACAAGTTTGATACATAGCAATAATATAACAATGATATGTATAAATATAGGTTATTTTGATAATTTTATATCTTGCATTTTTTGAAACTTTACCTTTGGGTCTTATATGTAAAGCTGCCGAATCACTATTATGAATCAAAAAAAAAATTTTTTTTTTTTTAATTTTTGTTCTTTTATTATGCAAAATCTGTAATTTTCTGAAATTTTTTTCGGGGAAAATGCATATAATTATTAAGATAAGTGAATGTTGGCTATTCTACACCTTTCTTATAATTAAATAAACCTCAATTAAATTTATATCTAATTTTTTTAGCCTAAAATTTCAGTGCTTTTGACCTCTTTTCAAATTTTAAGCAACCCCCAGGCCCTGGCAAAATTCCAGCCCCGGTTGGTCCCTATATATATATATATATATATATATATATATATATATATATATATATATATATATATATATATATATATATATATATATATATATATATATATATATATATATATATATATATATATATATATATATATATATATTATATATTATATATATATATATATATATTTTTTTATTTTTTTATTTTTTTAAAGTATTTGGAAGGTGAGATTACATGGTAGTGCCTTAGTTATATTATATGAATTTAGGTATACAATCCTAGCCTACACATATATAAATTTTTTTCCTTTTCAAAATAGTAGGAAGGAAGGTTGATTCTATTTCTTTCTTTATGGTCACAATGTTCTAGCAAACATATATTTTTTATTTTTCTTTTTTTTTCTTTTTTCAAAATTATAAAGTATTCACTTGTTGTTTAAGACTATTTATATTATTAAATATCACAGTTTTCTAAATCACTTTCACTATAAATCACTTTTCATTTGATACTAATGATGAAAACTTAAGAATTTTAGGGCATACTACAATTCAGTATTACTATGTTACTTTTGTGGTATAAGCTAGGCCAGAATATCTTAGGGCTCTATTTTATTTTCAGTTGCAGGCCTAAAGTTTTTTAAAATTTCAAAAAATTTCTATTAATTCTTCATAAAACTTCAGTTTTAATTTTATTTTCATTTCTGGCTTATTTTATTTGCTATGATTTTATAATTGTCTTCACGTGAATGCTCGCATTTCTTTATGGTAGTGATCTAGGCCTCGGTAATACAAATTGTTATTTTTATCTGATTTTATTTATTTATTTTCTTTTTCAAATAAAAACTTTCCTGTTTATTTATTTATTTTTTTGTTTTTTTATATAATTATGAGTCACAATCTAGGGTTACCAGGTGTAAAGGGTCTTGGTTTAGCCTTTTTTTGGCCTACGTCCTTGCTCGTTATAAAAAAAGTAATTCTTACCTTATTTGTTTTATTTTCTCTTTTATTAATCTTAAATAGTTGGGGTTTTAAATACTCTTGTTTGGTATTCTTTTATTTTTATTTAATATATTTCACAAAGGTTTTTACAGTATAGTGAATGTTCATCAATCCTCCCTTTGGGATAGATACTCCCAGAGTTGCTGCCATCCACTATTAGCCTATCGTGGTCTAGTTGTTAAGAGTCACCGCATGGTCATACACCCATACTCATAGGTTTGAATTGCATTTCTATTATTATTTACAAATTAAAATATAATATTTTTTTAATATTGATTTTTGTATACTTTAATTAGATTTTTTGATGGTCATTGAAATCAACATCATTATCTGTCTACTTACTATTTTTAATCATAAATAACCTCTACATCTTCAATTTGATAACTTGTTTTTTCATTTTTATAAGTTCTCTACTAATTTAATATTGCTGTTGCTTCTATTTATTATTATTATTATTATTATTATTATTATTATTATTATTATTATTATTATTATTATTATTATTATTAAACACATTCTGCTATTATCACAATTATCATTAACAAAATTAACAAAACTTACCTATTCTTAAAAACAATATAGTGCTAAACTGTGATAATGATACTGGTGCAAAAACTCCTGAGAATGTTCCGAGGGTTCTAAGAGAATTGTTTTCATCATTATTATTTCCATTAACAAAGTCTGTATCTGCTGATGAAGGTTCATGAATTTGTGTTCTACCACTTAAACTACGAACAAGTTTCCGTTGGGAAAGCAATGGAGCTTTTTCCTAAGGATATATATATATATATATATATATATATATATATATATATATATATATATATATATATATATATATATATATATATATATATATATATATATCAAGGTTGGTCAGGAAAGACTTTTTCAACCATTTTCACAGTTTTTTCTGGGAAAAACTGTAAAAAACTAGGGAAAACATTGATGATAAAGTAAGAGCAACTTTTATCAAATTTGGGTACTATTATTACACTGAGGGTATTTAGTTTACTGCTAGTCTGCTACATTGCATTAGATGAATATTTGCTGATTAAGCAGTCAAATTCTGGTTTCATATCAAGCTAATATTATATTTAGGTGATTAAGCAAAATTATAATATGGCTTGACAAGTTGATATACACACACAATACAGACTGTACAGTAGTTTTGTAGGCTGTGGTTACTAGCTACCCTAGCATTATAATTTTATTTTATTTTATTATATTTTTATTATATTTTTATTTTTTTTTTTTTTATTTTTTTTTTTTTTTGCAAAAACTGTAAAACTTGTGCTGTGAAGACAATGATGCTTGTGACACAATGATGGTGGAATGCGAAAAGTCATTTCCCTCAAGCAAATATGTAAAAGAGATAGTGCACCAACTACACGTTGCAGAGACGGGGGATCAAGTGAGTTTGAAAATAGTGAACAGTTTATTAATCTTTTAACCTTAGACTCAACTCTGTCCAAAAAAAAAGGTGAAACCAGAGCTCCCCCAAATGTGAGAACAGTACTCCATACAAGGGCAGATGAGAACCTTATATAATTGGACCAACTCTTTGGAAAAAATAAATTCCTGCAATCTGAACAGTATTCCCAGCTTTTTTGAAGCCACCCCAGCAACCATTGTGATATGAAGTTTCCAAGAAAGTTTATTGTAGATATTCAGGCCAAGGATGCTAGTGTTGTTTACAGGTAAGATGGGAGAGCCATCGAAGGAGATAGGAAATTTGGGAGGTGTTTTTGAGAGAGATGTGAAGAAGTTGAGCTTTTAAAGAGTTGAATTTCACAAGATTGAATCACAAGGTTGAGGCAACCCCACCGGGAAATCCCATCAAGATAGATGAGAATGGAGTCAGAAAGTTGAAGACCAGAAGCAACTCTAGAAGCAAAAGAGGGAGCAGATTTGAAATGAGTAGAAGAATAGAGAGTTGAGTCATTAGCATAAGAATGAATAGAGAAGTAGTAGCTGAGAAGATCATTAATGAAAAGTAAGAATAAATTTTGAGATAAAACAGAACCCTGAGGAACAACACAACTGACAGAAAAGGAGGAAGAAGTCACACCATCAACGTGTCGATACAGAATGATCTGAGAGAAAACTAGACAAAAGCAAGCAAAGAGAAGGAACCAAAAGGAAGTGGGCTTGGAGAATAATGACATATGCCACACCAGGTCAAAAGCCTTCGAAATGTCAAGCGAGACCACACAAGACTCCCCATAACACCTAAGAGCAGAAGACATAAATCAGTGAGATATTGAAAGCAGGTCACCAGTAGACCTCAGTCAAAAATCATACTGATGATCTGAAAGAAGTGAGTAAGACTCCAGATGATCCAGAAAATGAGACTTAAGGAGAGTTTCAAAGATATTAGACAAAACACTAGTGAGAGCTATAAGATGATAGTTAGAATCAGAGCAGCTACCCTTCTTTGGGATCAGCTGAACATATGCGTGCTTCCAGTATTAAGGAAAAGTATTAAGTGTTAAGGCTTAGAGAGTTGAGTTGAACAAGGACAGGCACCAGCTGAGACACACACTCCCTCAAAACATGTTGATTAATGCCATCCAGGCCGCTGGCTTTCCTGACATTCATAAGTTCTCAGGATTCCATACATGTGAAATCACAGGTAATAACATGGGACACCTGAGAGGAGAAGGAGTAGAAGGAGGGGAGTCAGAATCATTCAGGGATGAATTGGAGGAAAAAAGAAGGCCAAAGAGATTTGCCTTTTTCAGAAGGAGTATTAGCAACAGAGCCATCAGGTCGAATAAGAGGAAGAAAGGCAGATTTACAGAAGTCGTTAGAGATATTTTTGACTAGAGGCAAGAAATTTTTATCAGTAGGAAAGCCATGGAGGTCAGTGCACTTCCTTTTTGTGAAAGTACACTTAGTCCATCGAAGAATATCCCTGCAACGATTCCGAGCTGAATAAAAATTAGCAAGAGTGATAGGAGGAGAGTTTTTCCATTCACAATAAGCATTGTCTCTCTCCTGAAGGGCAAGAGAAACAACTGCCATCGAACCATGGATTTTGAGGAGAAAAAGATTTAGTTGAAGATGGAATGAATCTGCACATCCCATCAAGAATCACAGGCCCCTACCTTTTCAGCAGAGACAGAAGCATCCCCCTAACCAAAGCAAGTATTTACTCCAATGGTAGTTAGCAAAGAAGCAACAAGTTGCCACCCAATTAGCCCAATTAAAGTGCCAGAAAGTGTGTTTAGGATATGGTAGAACTGTTGGAATGAAAGCATTATAACTAAGAGCTATAAGATTATGGGAGTTACCAATAGGAGGGAAAATGGTGTATTTATAACTAGGAGTAGTGGTGAAGCGTAAATCAAGTGTGTTCAAGAATTGGTTAGGACGATCGGGAAAGTGTGTGGGTTTCCTAATTAACTGCTCCAGATCATTAAGAATGCTGAATGATTTGGTCTCCCTCCCACCTGTATCAGTATGAGAGGAACCCAACCATTCAGTGTGATGTACGTTGAAATCCCCAAAATTGAGGATCTCTGTATTTGGATGAAAAGAAGTAACAGTCTTGTGAGTAGTAGTAAGATATTGAAGAACTGGAAAATCTGTTCCATTAGAGGAGCAGTAGCAGAAACACAAGATAATTGTAGTAGTAGGAAGACAGATTTTAAGAAATAAAACATCGAAATTAGGAGATTCTAGATTTATGAGACGTGTCAAAGGAATGTTACTGTTAATATAGACACAGACTCCACCATTTAGTCGAAAATTGTGAAAAAAGTTATAGTTAGAGACATTGAGGTTAGGAAAAGAATCCCTGTCAACTGGGTCTCAGACAGAAGTAAAAGGTTAGGATGAGAGTTTCAGAGGTGATATTCTACCAATTCGATATTAGCATGAAGACCACGGATGTTGGCAAAGTTAATAGAAAGCCCCCATCTACACCAACCCCCACATCCACTCAATCTTGTCATTTGAAGAAACACAACATAGTTTTAACCGATAATGGATCAGAATTCATCTCAAATGATTTCCGATCAGTGCTCTCAAAACATAACATAAAACATATCTGCACATCACCTCTTCACCCTTCTAGCAATGGGGTATGCAAGAGGTTCAACAGGAGCCTAATTCAGATCCTGAAATGTTTAGTATTAAAAAATATTGTTAACTGGGATGACAACCTCTCTTCCACTATTATTATTTATAACCACACTTTCCAAAGTGCTCTACAGGTGTTCCCTTCAAAGTACCTATTACAAAAGTCCCATGTACAAACAAATAGTTTTGCCCAATACTGAAAAGAAGGTAGTACTAATTTTATACCACACAAAGTAGGACAAAAAGTTGCCAAAAAAATTATTGACAGGTCATCATACCCACCAGAAATTCAAAAATAAATGGGAGGGTCCTTTTACTGTTATGGGAGTGAATCTGAATAATGTCACATATATGAATAAGAGAGAATAAACCATCATCGAAAGAAGAAAAAGTTAATTTCTCTCATCTTTGTAGATGGATAGAAATCACTAAATATTTGTTTAAATATCTGGAAGTACAAGAAAAATTCTTTACAGAAACTGATTTCATAGATGAAATAATTATGGAAGACAGTTTACTGAACGAATACTGTAAGTACTGATGTTGAACAGCCTCAGTAATATTGGATAAGACTTTCTTTGATTTTGAAGGTTTTGAGGGAGATGCTAAAGAAAGCGACGCTTTTGTTAACTTTACTCTTTTGCCATGGCAATGTCTCTGAAATTGCCCCATTTATTGAATGAATTGGAAAGTCTTGCACACATTGAAAAACATATTAGTAAACAAAAGTTCAGGTAACTCATCATGTTAACAAAACTTTTTTGGAATTAACTCCATTTGATGGTAATGTAAACCACTTACCCCAGATTACAAACACTGATATTATTCCAGTAATTAATGGTAATAATTTTAGTAGCCCTGAATCTTCCATTTCCACCCAATCTGATAATACTAGTAAAAATGATCTTGACTTTTCTACACAATTTCCATCATTTGATTATGGTGATTTGTATTCTTCAGAGCTGTGTACTTAGTCCTTTCTTATACCCAAGAGAGTTTCTCATAATTCACCAGATACTGAGGAATCTGGTCTTAGTAAACGCAACAGTAACATTCCCCAATCCAAAGTAGATATAGCAGATAACACAAACCCTTGAAACTTGCAAAAATCATTATTATGGCACATTACAGTCAATTCAGGTGGTGGTTTCAAAGTAGTAATTTAAGATCTATAAATGATCCATTTTGTATCTATATAGAAGCTGAAATTTCCCAATCTCTGTCATCCCAACCTGATTTGGATCCCCAGAATGTACAAATTTCAAATTTCTCTAGTTTTAGTAGTGGCCATTGTCCTTCTCCCTTATTACAATATTATGGAGGTTCGTTCAATTCCTTCACTTGCTAATTTACCTCCAAATTATACTGTGGAGAGAGAATATATTGAAGATCAAGAAAATGAAAGCATACACATTGTGTGGATGATGATGATTTGTGGTTGTTGAAATTAAATGATGGTATATGTTCACCTCTTACAAAATATATGGTATATGTTCACCTCTTGAAGAGACAAATAGGGAAAGTGTATGGAGTTGCCAAATGTGATGTCAACTCCCATAGAGCATAAAAGAAAACAAAAAGATGAATGAGCAAATGTATTTAGAAAAAAAAAGTCATTATCTATCTGAAATAAGCTTTCTTAGTATATTATCTAATTTAATTATTCATTCAGTGTGATTGTAAGTTAAGGTTATCTGAATTAATCATCTGTTGAAATTATGGATGATTCTCATCATACCATTAAACATAACTTTCTACCATTAGAATTTTTTCTTTACATAGAAATCTTATTCATTAAAATTTATCATATCTATTTTTAAATTTATCAAAGTATCTATTTCAATTTCTGTATATTTTAAAGATAAGCCTATAAGGATGGCAAAGAGAAAACCTTGTTGGTGGAATAGAGAGATAAAAGAGAAAATCAGTGAGAATCGTAGATGTTTTAAAATATTGAAGGTAGTAGTAGGGGGAAAGATTTGGAACATTACAAGAGAATTAGGAATGAACTTGACCAGTCTGTAAGACAAGCAAAGAGAATGGCAGAAATTAATTTGGCAAGGAATAGTAATAAAGACCCAAGTTTATTTTCTATAAATTTAAAAGGATAAGAAAATTGGCCCAATTAAAATTGATGAGAATTTAATAAGTTTGGATAGGGAATTGGTTAATATTTTCAATGCTTATTTTGCATCAGTGTTTACTGAGGAAAGATTGGATAGCAGTTTAGAGACTAATAGCTCTAGTATAATGTAATAAATAGGTGTAATTTGGAATTGAGTTAAATGAAATTAAATCTTTAACTAGAACATATGGGTTCCAATGGTGAATATTGATTTGGATTTTTTCCACATCTTCGATTGAGAGAGAGAGAGAGAGAGAGAGAGAGAGAGAGAGAGAGAGAGAGAGAGAGAGAGAGAGAGAGAGAGAGAGAGAGAGAGAGAGAGAGAGAGAGAGAGAGAGAGAGAGAGAGAGAGAGAGAGAGAGAGAGAGAGAGAGAGAGAGAGAGAGAGAGAGAGAGAGAGAGAGAGAGAGAGAGAGAGAGAGAGAGAGAGAGAGAGAGAGAGAGAGAGAGAGAGAGAGAGAGAGAGAGAGAGAGAGAGAGAGAGAGAGAGAGAGAGAGAGAGAGAGAGAGAGAGAGAGAGAGAGAGAGAGAGAGAGAGAGAGAGAGAGAGAGAGAGAGAGAGAGAGAGAGAGAGAGAGAGAGAGAGAGAGAGAGAGAGAGAGAGAGAGAGAGAGAGAGAGAGAGAGAGAAATATAGAGAATATATGAAACCCCCCCTTTTTTGCTCAAATTTCTTAATCCCCCAATTTTATTCGGAGGTATGAAAATCCTTCTCACTTCTGTTTTTATACTCTGATTTTTATCTGCAATTGCAACCTGTTTGCAATGAATAAGAGTCAAAAAGGCCAAATAATGTTGCTTTATCAATGACAGATAAATAGATATATATACACAAGACAATTGAGTGTTTATTTACAATATGTTTGTTATTTAAGTAATGTTAAATCCACCCCTGCCTCCTCCATCTTTGACAAAGGAATGATTACAAAGTCTTCGTCAATGGATAGATTTTTGTAAACACATTTTAGATAGAAGAAAGTATGGGAGATTTAGAAGGAAACAAAGGAAAGATGTTTCTATGTTTCACAATTGCCTAATAAACAGAGAAATACTTATTTAGCCTTTTTACTCGAATGTAGATAGATATGAACAATGCTTGTTAATAGCAAACTAGATTAATTGTGAGTGTGATACAACAAATTTATACTTACATATAATGTCTGCTACTCCCAATATAAACATAGATACTTATGATTATACAAAGAAACAGAAAGCATGCAAAATACACTTAACACATAAAAGAAAAATAATTAATTAATGAAATTTAATTAGAAGATTCTGCTTTATAACAGCTTTATTAAAAAAAAGAGACAGAACTAATAATACACAAAAAAAAGGTACTTTATTAAAAAAAAAAAAAAAAAAACAGATCAAGAAGCTATGCACTCTAAACCTTGTTAAAAGAGTCCAGAAATGTGACTGCCTACCCAAGCTTTTTGGGGAGCCCAGAGAGCCTCGAGTGTGGCACGTAGTTACAAAAGGAGAAAAACAAAATTCCTTTACAATGAAGTCATTTAATAGTTGCGTAAGGTGAACTTTTATAAACAAATTTTAATTGCTGGTAAACTACCCTCCTCCCCCATGAAACAAAATGGAGTTATGCAGACTATATCTGCAATAATAATAATAATAATAATAATAATAATAATAATAATAATAATAATAATAATAATAATAACCTGGTCACAATTGAAAAAATTGGCGACATTAAACTCCCTGCCAAGGGAATGAGAAAAAAAATCAAAAATATTTGAAGACTATGTTCACAGTGTTACAATAAAAGGAAAAAAAATGACGGTCTTTTTTCTAAGAGATATGGATGAAGAAAAAAAAATTTTATTTTACACAATATTAAACTCCTGTACCCTCAACCCCAACAAAATTCCAATTGCTCTTGAACGACGTTCTACAACGGTAAATACTGAAAAACAAATAAAGTACTGGATGCTCCTTTATCCTTTCGTTAATCTAACCCTTACAACTGTATGGATAATAAACAACCAAAAACGTCAGTACTCGGACGAAGTTCAATTCCAGATGAGCAAAAACAATACTTTGTTTGCAGAGTCACCTTAGTAAGAGATAAAAGAGAAAAAATCTATCTGTTGACCACCACCCCAGCAACTAAGGCTTGTATTCACCTCGGTGAGGGGCAGTAGAGTTAACCATCCCACCTCATCAGACATTAAATTGATGCAATGGAATAGATGAAGAAAATAAATACCCTTCTGAGAGACTGTGGATCCTAGGAACGCCATAGACACACAGACTCTATGAATCCCCATGAAAGAGGGATGACTGAGCAAGGTAAAAGAGGATTTCGGCTCTTTAAATGTTCCAGGAAAGGTGTCGCTTTTTCTTCTGGCATCTAAATCTAACCCGGCGAATGATGTTACCAGAAGGGGGAAAACGACAATTTCTCCTTCAATACAATAAAACATTAACAATTAACCACGGAAACTAGCTATTTTACTGTATTGAAGAACCAAAATTGAACCGTGATTAGAGAAGATGTAAGATAGAAATGAGAGACTAATAATAGCAAGAAGTGCTAGTCTCTAAATGTAATGAAAATAAACAGTTAGAAAAAAAATTAATTTGAGCCTAACCTAGTATATTTGTTAAAGAAGAATTATTATAATGATTAAATTTATTATAGGAACAACTCAATTTTGATCAGTTGTAAGTGAAAGTTTATAGTAAACCAATTATACCGATAAACCGACACCGATTAATAGTAGACACCGATACTGATAAATAAAATGTAACTGATTATTGTTACTTTAATCAGATTTCAATATTGATGATACAATTAGCAGAATTTAGATTTGGGACCCAGAATTTATTCTGAGAATTTTAATTAGAACTTAGAAATTATTCTAAGAATTTTGTTAATTCTAGAAAAAAGGAAAAAATTTCTCTAGAAGTTAGAATGGATTTTGAATGCAAAATGCAAATACCATATATAAAATAAATAAAGGAAATTTGCAAGAAAAAACCATATATATATATATATATATATATATATATATATATATATATATATATATATATATATATATATATATATATATATATATATATATATATATATATATATATATGATACAAATACTCAAGTTTAATCCGGATTCGTTGAGAAACTCCAGAGTGAAATAGCTTCGTTAGCCTATGCTGACGATGAAGATGAAGTTCTTTATAATCCAAAAAAAAAATGTATTAAATAGTACTATTAATAGATGATTTAATGTTAATCAATATTTATGACTTTTAATTAAGGTAAGTATGAAGTAATTTATGCAATAAGTACAATATGCAACAGTTTTATAATAACACTTTTGCAACACTTCATCACAAAACGTCTCAATGTGTGAAGTACGAATATTCTCGATTGTTTTATAAGAGGGGGTTTTCAACGTTTGAAAGTAGAAACAATCGTTTTTAGACGTTCTCTTAAAGTTTTCATTGAAGTTTCTTTGGAATAATTAAACAAATTTTTATTAGATTGGAAATTGTTATAAAAAATTCCGATAAATAAAAACAATTTGAAATGTGTTAAGAAGATAGTGCAAATTTGTATATTAAATAAGAAAAATTATAATTATAATATTAGAAGGCGAAAGACGACAACTACTCATTTGAGAGCCAAGCACCATTTTCTATTTTATTCTATAGTTATTATTCAATTAAATTTATATGAAGATAATTAAAATATCTTACAATGAATTTTGATAATCAAAATGCTTCTATAGGAAATATAAAACATTCTGACAAAGTTTCAAAACAATTGACATATCAGTTTCTAAAATATATGGGTTTTAATATAAGAAAAAAGCCTACCTTTTTAATTATGATAATTAAGATAATTGATTAATTAAAATGACTAAGTCATTGGACCTGATGTGTATCAGAGTATTAAGAACAAGATGACATAATAAAGTAAATGAAAAAACTCATTTTTAATACCGAAAAATTTAAATTTTGTTAGTAATATGCAAATTAGAAATTCTCAGAGGATATATATATATATATATATATATATATATATATATATATATATATATATATATATATATATATATATATATATATATATATATATATATATATACACATATATATATTTCTGAATTAGGGGTTATTATGTACCAAATGAAAGGTAATAATGTGTAGATAAAGAATCTGATGTTAAAAACGATGCAAAGGCAATTTATAAAAAATTAAGGCTAAAAGAAAGGAGAAAGTTTTTAGGCAAATGGTACAAGTTTTGTAAACATTTTAGTGAAGTTAATTATGGATAAATGATCCCAAATAAGGTGTAAGGATTGAACTATGTAATTATACATAAAAAAAAAAATGTGTGAGATCAAGCGGATTCCCAGTCACCAAGGGGGTGAAATTCCCTCAAGTCACCCATTTGCATTTTTATGAGTCAAAGCGAACAAAACCTGGTTGGAATTTGACAAAATTCGCAACAAAAGGATTCCATCCAATGTAATCTGTTACAAATGTTCACCGACAGGGAAGGTGAATAACAAGAAAGATTGCAGGATAATTCAGTTCTTTAAAAAGATATTTAAAAAAAAAATTGTGAATGTCCCTCAATCACCTTGAACCCCGAATAAGGCTGTAATTCACAGTAGGCTTAAGAAATAATTAAATTAGTACCTAGTTTTTAAAAAAAATGTCATCCCATTCTCTCAAAGTAAGAGAACACCAAATAAAAGTTCCACAGTTGTGTCTATAGAGCACAAAATAAAAGGCATTATTGCTCAGTGTATGTAATGTCTAACTGTAGAATTTAAATATTGTTGAAAGTGTTTAGACTATTCTTCGCTTGATAGAATAGCCTTTATGTGTCATCTGGCTATTTTATTAGCTTGACGTGTTATTCGCCTTGGTTGGGAATCCAATGTCAAGGTAGGTTCCTCAGAAGAGGACTGGTTACTTAAATAAAAAATAGTAGAATGTATTTCTAAAGGATGCTGATGCACTACAACCCAACTGATCTCCCTATTTATTATAGTTGGTAATGTTAGTATTTCCTGAGAAACCATAAATTCCCCTTCCTACTGGAGGGATGAGGGGTAGTGTGTCTCATCAAAGGATGACTGAGTTGACCGAGACCTTGAGTGGTCAGTGTTTTAGGAGAAACCACAAATTCTAATTCCAACTGAAGGGAAGAGGGGTGGTGTATCTCATCAAAAGATGAGAGTTGACTGAAACTTAGGGTGGCCCAGTCTTTTTGGAGAAACCACTAAATCTTCTTCCAAATGAATGGAAGAGGGGTGGTGTATCTCATTAAAAGATAAGAGAGTTGACCGAGACCCAAGACAGCCCAGTCTTTTAGGAGAAATCACAAAGTTCAACTGAATGGAAGAAGGGTGTTGTTTCTCACCAAGAAGTTGTACTTCAGCCTGAAACATTGAAGCAGCTGTGACCTGTGATTTGGATTCACTGGAGGTAAAGGGGAGTTCTCCCCAGATAAGCTTTCCAACGTTGGTATTTATAAGACTGATACACTGAAAGTCTCATACAATTTAAAAAATTTGTTCAAATAATCAGACCCAATTAATAAGCCTAAGTCCAATACCTTATTTCCAATGGGATAAGGGTTAGCTAGAGGAATACAATGTCTCCTTAGTATTTTTTGTTATCTTGGCCAATCCTGGGATACATATGTACCATAGGAAGGTGACTCAACAACGATAGCAGAGACGGAAATGGTTACATCATTTGTTTTAATTTTTAAAGTCACAACATCATGTGATATAGCTATGCCTTTTTGATTGATGCCATTAATAGCCAAGTCGATTTTAGAGTGCGGGACACACTGCAAGGCTTTCCCTACCGAACAAGATACAAGTAAAGTGTCCTTACAGGTATAGTCTTTCCTCCTTTGTATACCGATAGATCTGCTAATGGTAAAGCAACTCCCTTATTTGTTGAAGGGTGAGCTGTTAAATTATTTGCAGTCTCCTGAAGAGGAGATGCAGGTCGTGTTTGTTGGGAAACGTTTGCCTTTTAATTCCCCTTTTGACTACAAAACACAACATGGTGGTCAGTTGCCTAACACTTAAAACAAGGCCTCATGCTTTTACAGTTGGTGGTTGTGTGGGTTTGAGCCAGATACCTTTTAAACCAACCTTGGGCCCTGACAACCTGTTGACTTAATTCTGGTGTAGGAAGCAATGAACATTCTGAAGGGTAATGCAGTCTCTTACAAAATCTGCAAGTTATAACTTTACTTCCAGTATTCTGACTAGATAGGTCAGAACTTTGAACTTTGAACAGATAATATATATATCTGAGACCCAGTTGGACAGGAATTCCTTCTCTTGCAATCTTAATGTCTCTAACTACAACTTTTTTCACAATTTCCGTCTAAATGGTGGAGTCTGTGCCTATATTAACATTAACACTCAGTGACACGTCTCGTAAATCTAGAATCTCCTAATTTCGAAGTCTTATGGCTTAAAATCTGTCTTCCTACTACTACAATTATCTTGTGTTTCTGCTACTGCTCCCCTAATGGAACAGATTTTCCAGTTTTTTTTTCAATACCTTACTACTACTCACGAGATTGTCACTTCTTCTCATCCAAATGCTGAAGTCCTCTATTTAGGGGATTTCAACGTTCACCACACTGAATGGTTGGGCTCCTCTCATACTGATACAGGTGGGAGGGAGGCCAAATCATTCAGTATTCTTTATGATCTGGAGCAACTGATTAGTGAACCCACACACATTCCAGATCGTCCTAACTAATTCTTGAATACACTTGATTTATGCTTCACCACACTCCTTCTAGATATAAATACACCATTTTCCCTCCTATTGGTAACTCTGACCATAATCTTATAGCTCTTAGTTATAATTCTTTCTCTCCAACAGCTCCACCATGTCCTAAAGTACTTTCTGGCACTTTAATTGGGCTAATTGGGGGGCAATGCGCCGCTTCTTTGCTATCATTGGAGTGAATCTTGCTCTGTCTCAGGGGACGCTTCTGTCTCTGCTGAAAAGGTAGGGGCCGTAATCCTTGACGGGATGGGCAGATTCATTCCATCTTCAACTAAATCCTTTTCTCCTCAAAATCCATGGTTCGATGACGGATGTTCTCTTGCCCTTCGCGAGAGAGACAGTGCTTATCGTGAATGGAAAAACTCTCCTCCTATCACTCTTGCTAATTTTCATTCAGCTCGGAATCGTTGCAGGGATGTTCTTCGACAGACTAAGCATACTTTCATAAAAAGGAAGTGCGCTGACCTCCATGGCTCTTCTACTGATAAAAATTTCTGGCCTCTTCTCAAAAATATCTCTAACAACTTCTGTAAATCTGTCTTTCTTCCTCTTATTCGCTCTGATGGTTCTGTTGCTAATACTCCTTCTGAAAAGGCTAATCTCTTCGGCCTCCTTTTTTCATCTAATTCCACCCTGCTCGATTCTGACATCCCTCTTCCTACTCCTTCTCCTCTCAGGTGTCCCATGTCTCTGCCTGTAATTACTCATGATCAGGTGCATGGGATCCTGAAATCTATGAACGTTAGGAAGGCCAGTGGCCCGGATGGCATTCCCCCTCGTGTTCTGAGGGAGTGTGCTTCCGAGTTAGCGCCTGTCCTCGTTCAGCTCTACTCTCTATGCCTTAATACTAATACTTTTCCTCAATGCTGGAAGCATGCGTTTGTTCAACCGATCCCGAAAAAAGGTAGTCGCTCTGACCCTTCTAACTATCAACCTATAGCTCTCACCTGTGTTCTATCTAAAATTTTTGAAACTCTTCTCAACTCTCATTTCCTGGATCATTTGGAGTCTCATTCTTTTCTTTCTGATCACCAGTATGGCTTTCGACGCTCGAGGTCAACTGGTGACATACTTTCCTATCTTACTGATCTATGGTCTTCTGCCCTTAGGGACTTCGGGGAGTCTTGTGTGGTGGCACTTGACATATCCAAGGCTTTTGACCGGGTGTGGCATGCGTCACTGCTCTCCAAGCTCCCCTCCTTTGGGTTTCCTCCTTCTCTTTGCTTACTATTGTCTAGTTTTCTCTCAGATCATTCCATTTCGGCAGTTGTAGATGGAGCGACCTCTTCCTCCTTTTCTGTCAACTGTGGTGTTCCTCAGGGTTCTGTTTTATCTCCAACCTTATTCTTACTTTTCATTAACGATCTTCTCCACTGCACTTCTAACTCTGTTCACTCTTATGCTGATGACTCAACTCTGCATTCTTCTACTCATTTCAAATCTGCTCCCTCTTTTGCTTCTACAGTTGCTTCTCGTCCTCAACTTTCCAATTCTATTCTTGCCGATCTGGATGGGATTTCCCGGTGGGGTCATAGCAACCTTGTGAAATTCAACTCTTTAAAAACTCAACTTCTTCACATCTCCCTCTCAAAAACACCTCCGAATTTTCCTATCCTCTTTGATTGCTCTCCCGTCTCACCTGTAAATAACTAACATTCTTGGTCTAAAAATAAACAACAAACTATCATGGAAACCACATATTACAATGGTTGCTAAAGCGGCCTCTAAGAAGCTGGGAGTTCTGTTCAGATTGCGAGAATTTTTCTCTTCTGAACAGTTACTCCAAATATATAAGGGTCTTATTCGCCCTTGTATGGAGTACTGTTCTCACATTTGGGGGGGCTTCGGCTCCTCCTCTCTTCTGGATAGGGTTGAGTCAAAAGCTAAAAGATTAATTAACTGTCCCCTACTTTCAAACTCTCTTGACCCTCTGTCTCTGCAATGTGATGTTGGCGCGCTATCTCTTTTCTACAGGTACTACAATGGCAGGTGCTCGAGGGAATTGGCCTCTCGCATTCCTCCACCATTGCATCGTCCTCGTTGCACAAGGGGTGCCCTGCTTTCGCACCAATTTTGTGTGGATGTAGGAAATCCCAGGCTAGCCCGTTGTGGTACCTTTTTCTTTCCAGCCACCTCTATTCTGTGGAACTCTCTACCTTCATCTATTTTTCCTTCTGTATTCAACCTTCCACTCTTCAAGGCTTCCGTCTGCGCCCACCTGAGGGCTGTGCGTTAGGTGTGTGTGTGTGTTTAAACGAGTTCTCTCTATGTGTGTGTGCCCCCTCCTTGAAAAGGGCTCTGCCCGTGAGCGGTGGCGTTCTGTAAAATATATATATATATATATATATATATATATATATATATATATATATATATATATATATATATATATATATATATATATATATATATATATATATATGGAGTAAAGTTGTATTGATAATAATTGCTTTTTGTAAATATAATAAAATTAAAAATAGAAGTGAAAATATGTGGGCATTGGGCATGCACGATATCGATATACTCGATATCATCCCTTTTTTTTCTCGAAATCTTGGAGTAAAGTTGTATTGATAATAATTGCTTTTTGTAAATATAATTTAATTAAAATAATATTGAAAAAAAAAGGGACGATATCGAGTATATCGATATCGTGCATGCCCAATGCCCACATATAATTTCTTGAAGGCATCGTAGACTTGTTATATCGTCCTTACTATATATATATTTATCTATTTGGTTTTATTTATTTATTTCTATTTTTTTTTTTTTTTTTCAATATTATTTTAATTAAATTATATTTACAAAAAGCAATTATTATCAATACAACTTTACTTTTCTTGGAGTAAAGTTGTATTGATAATAATTGCTTTTTTTTTCGATATTATTTTAATTAAATTATATTTACAAAAAGCAATTATTATCAATACAACTTTACTCCAAGAGGGCATGCACGATATCGATATACTCGATATCGTCCCTTTTTTTTCGATATTATTTTAATTAAATTATATTTACAAAAAGCAATTATTATCAATACAACTTTACTCCAAGAGGGCATGCACGATATCGATATACTCGATATCGTCCCTTTTTTTTCGATATTATTTTAATTAAATTATATTTACAAAAAGCAATTATTATCAATACAACTTACTCCATATATATATATATATATATATATATATATATATATATATATATATATATAATATATATATATATATATATATATATATATATATATATATATATATATATACTTGGGATTTTGTTCCCATAGTAGTTAAAATAGTAGAAGTTATGGGTTCCATTCCCAGTGACCTCTGTTTATTGAATGATGATCACGGTACAGTGTTGCTCCTTTTATTGGATTCCTTAGATTCGATTTTAAAGGGGGTTGCTTAGAAGCTTCCAAGAAGGAAAGAGCTTGGTTCACCATCTCGAGGAGAAACTCCAGAGTAAAATTTTCCTTGTTCTTGCTCCATGGTATTTTATCCTTTATTTTTCTGGGTCAGGAGAGAACCAAAAATAATAGAGCAACTATTGCAATTACCAATTATCCTTTTGTCTTAAGGGATTCGTCTGTGCCTCTCGAACCTTCCTTGCTGTTCTTAACTCCTTTTGGTCAGTAAATTGCATGTTAGCCAGATTGCAATTGTTCTGAACTATAGTAGCATCTGATTCTTCGATGGGTAAAGGGTCGGGAACAGGTTTCTTGGCTCAAGGCTTCTTTGGCTTCTGTGCCTATGTGTCAAATAATCCTGTTGAAGACATATTCGAACTTTTATAAAAAAAGAAAAAAAAAAGTATATATATAATATAAACTTGTAACAAAAAAATTAAAAATTAAAATTTGTAGTGCTAAAACAAGTACATAACTTACATAAACTAGTTTATATAAAAAAAAATTTTTTTTAAATATCTAAAGAATAAAAAGTCCAAAGACAAAAAAAATTTTAAATCACTCTATGGAGCAAGATAATATATTATATATATATATATATATATATATAATATATATATATATATATATATATATTATATATATATATATATATATATATATATTATATATATGAAAAATAGTAAAAAACAAGAAAGGATGATGTATAAAAAATAAGGGTCATTCCAAGTCACTTCAACTCAAATTTGGCAATTTTTTCCGTGACACCTTTCGATTTTTATGAAAAATGGCACACTAACAGATCTTGTTGAGAAAATATGAATGGCGTTTATTGCAGGTCTCTAGCTCATACGGTTCAGAAAATATGACCTTTGAAACTTTGGTCAAAAATGTCAATTTTCAGAGAGTAGTCCGAGGTCAAAATACAATATCTCGGCTTCTATGGCACTTAGAAGCATCGTGTAAAGACCATTTAAAAGATCTTGAATAGCGGTACAACATTTATTTAGATGATTTTGACCTCGGAGGTCAAATAAAAAATTTGACCTATTGGTGACCTTGACCTTGAAAAAAAAAACCTCATCTTCGATTTTTTTCAAACTTTGCTGAATTATTGTTATATATGTATATTTTAATTTTTTTAATGAATTATTTTTGGCTTTGGCTTGTTTTAGAAAATATAAGCAATTTAATAAGTACAAATATCACATTTTTTCACTTTTTTTAAAATTACAGTGATTCTTATTTTATCGATATATTGTAAGGTTATATAATGATGGACACTTGATGAAAGAAGCTTTCTTTTATTGTAAAACCTATTAGTACATTTCAACGTATATACTATATATATATATATATTATATATATATATATATATATATATATATATATATATAATATATATATATATATATATAATATAAAATAAAAATAAATCATCTTCCCCCAGGAAGGACTTTCGTCCTGTCAGTGGGATCTTTCGAGGAAGATCCTTGGGTTTCAAGGGCCCACGGCGGATACCGCTGGCTGGGCCCAGGCCTATCGCGGATGCCGGAGATTTATTCCCACTAGTGACAAGCATTTCACTAGTGTACTCATTAACGGCTGAGTGAGCCGAAGCTAGCGTTACTGGGAATGACTCAAATTCCCACGTCCCGACCGAGCCTCGAACTCGGTCCTCTCGCGTGCTAAGCGAGCGCTCTGCCATATATATATATATATATATATATATATATATATATATATATATATATATATATATATATATATATATATATATATATATATATATATATACGGTATATATATAATCTTTCATTCCTGGCATTTCTCTGGACACATCTGCTGAATGATACAAGTCAATTACAATGGAAACGTGTTCACTGTCTAGTCTTTTTCCTAATCTTACATTCGGTGTTGAGAACACTCCTTTCTCTTTTGCCAAATTCTTTGCTTGCCTAGCCATGAAATTGGAGCAATTAAACTCTTTCATTATTCTTGTTATTGGCCAGCTTTTGGGCAAGATAGTTAAAATAGAAAGCTTTTCACTTCTGCTTGTATATTCCTCATTGAATTTTTCTTTTAACTGTTGAAGAATTTCTATTTCTGTATTATCAGTGTCACTGTCTGTAATTGGTTGCCCAGTGGCTTGTTCAAGTTTCCTTTTAAAAGCTGTTGTTACTTTACATAGCTTTTTCTTGGCATAACTGGGTTTGCTTGATAGTTTAGATAATTTAATTGGCGTTTCTTCAAGCGAGACCAATGATTTATTAATTTCACTAACTTCATATTCCATTTCAGCACCATCATCATCAACTTCATGTTGGGCAGATTCCACTTCAGGAGAGGAATGCAAAGATTGACTTGATGAAGAACCCTCTTCACTCTTATCCTTTGTTAATTTTTTCCGACAGCTACTACATAATTTATGGTATACCTCAAACTTTAAATTAGGATGTTTCTCAATCAAATTTTTGGTCACATTTAGAAGATTTTCTTTATCTTTTTTTTATGTACATTAAAAGGGTCAAAACAACATCTTCCACTATTTAATATGGTTGCAGAACTGGCATCCATCTAAAAAAATAATAATAAAATATATTATATATATATATATATATATATATATATATATATATATATATATATTATATATATATATATATATATATATATATATATATATATATATATATTGTTAGCAATTGGAGAAAAATAAAGATAATAAATATTTATTACTCACAATGTTATGTTGAGTTGGCGGTATCGTCCACTTCTTTTTTTCGTAAGGACGATGTTGACGATGTGAAGACGCTCTCTGACGTAAACGATCAAAACTTCTCAAGCCCGTGGCAAGGGCCTTCAGGATCACGATGAAGAACGGTTGCAGCGAATATATGACAATAAGAAGGTCAAAAAAAAAAACCGAACAAAAATGTATACGTTTATTTACATATAAGATTTGTTCATGAGACTAGATTGAAAATGGATAATCGAATTCAGGAAGTAATTTTGATAGTTAATGGAACAATCTATGCAACGAACATAGGGCGATATGTGTATTGGGAACTGACTAACGGAAATTCTTGCAGACCGGTTAATTGGTAAGACAAGACGTTTTATCAGTATGATGAATAAGAAGGCGTTATGCGTTAGTTCCCAAGGTAGGAAGGATGGGCCTGTGGTGATGGGCTCCAATCCAAGGTAAGTCTTGCAAATGTCAAAAGTGTTATTTAACTTTATTATTGTACTCACAAGGATGAAGTGTTTATTATTGAGGTGGAAAATTGAATTAGAAATTACTTTCACAACCAATGCAATAATTTTATTTAAATTTCTAAGTAAATAAAATTAACCTAAAACAGAAAACAACAATTTAAAGACTACAACCAAAACAGAAAACAAAAGCAACACTTATCCGGTTCCCCCTGTATTTCTCCTTTTGTTTTATCTTTTTCAATTTTTACGAAGTGAAATTAATCATCTTTTTCTAGGAGCGTCTCTTCGCATCGTGACCTCACCTCTGGAAAATTAACAGGAATTAGTATATGTATATATACTTACAATATATATATATATATATATATATATATAATATATATATATATATATATATATATATATATATATATATATATTGATCTTACACTTACAATATTCACATAAAATTATATATAGTTCACAGTACACAAGGATAGCCTCTTTATATACACAAAATAAAGAAAAAAAGAGTAATGGTTTAAAACAACCAAAGATTTGAAAGTGGAAAAAGTTTTACTGTGAAATTTATCACACTACTGACATATTTTCTTTTCCCAAAGTGAATATTAAATATTAAAATTTTATAAAAAAAAAATATATGATAATCTCATAAACCATTAAGGTCTCTTATCTATATTTTCTACCTGATAGGTATAGAGATTACAACTCCAGATTAGCACTAGGCAATAAGGCCCTAGACCGGCACCTGTGAGAATTATAAATACCCCAGTGCCTCACCTCAGTTTAAATGATCTAAAAATATATAATGAATTAATAATAATAATAAAAACACAAAGAATATATAACCTACCCTTGAAAGGGTAATATGCCTTCTTGAGAATAACAACCTGTTTGAATAAGAATAACCTGTTTTTAATTATTGCCCGAAATGGGAACAATAGCTCATAAGACTTTTAATTAGCACAAGTGCACTCAATAAATAATAATAATAATAAAAATAAATTTAACATAGAAGAATAACATTAACGTATCTAAACAAATAAACACGTTAACATCAATCTCCCTTCACGCTCTCCAGTCTAGGACATGGCACATGCACATTAATATTGTGGATCCCAAGCACAGTCAAAATCAAACAGCATAACAGCAAAGCAACAAGCAGGTAAGACTATATTTCAATCTGAAATGAGAAAAATATACTCGGCAGCAGCCAGCCCCTTACATATATATATATATATATATATATATATATATATATATATATATATATATATATATATATATATATATATATATATATATATATATGAGAGAGAGAAAAAGAGAAATGGAAATGTTGGAACTATACATTGAATGAGATAAAAATTGCAAAAAAGTGAAAAATGTGATATTTGTACTTATTAAATTGCTTATATTTTCTAAACCAAGCCAAAGCCAAAAATAATTCATTAAAAAAATTAAAATATTCATATATAACAATACTTCAGCAAAGTTTGAAAAAAATCGAAGATGAGGTTTTTTTTCAAGGTCAAGGTCAAGGTCACAATAGGTCAAATTTTTTATTTGACCTCCGAGGTCAAAATCATCTAAATAAATGTTGTACCGCTATTCAAGATCTTTTAAATGGTCTTTACACGATGCTTCTAAGTGCCATGGAAGCCGAGATATTGTATTTTGACCTCGGACTACTCTCTGAAAATTGACATTTTTGACCAAAGTTTCAAAGGTCATATTTTCTGAACCGTATGTGCTAGAGACCTGCAATAAACGCCATTCATATTTTCTCAACAAGATCTGTTAGTGTGCCATTTTTCATAAAAATCGAAAGGGGTCAGGGTTTTTGTCGTGTTGAAGTGACTTGGAATGACCCATAAGCAAATTATAATCAAGAGAAAATCTAAGGAATTAAACTCCAAAAAATGTGAACTTGAAAGCAAGAACACACCAAAAAACAATAAAAATTAATCTCTAAATCCACAGATCTGCAGATGAATAAAAATATTTCTATACTGAAACTTTATATTAAAAAATATAAATCAAAAAAAGCATTCAAATATAACACATGTTAACACATTATAAAAACAATTTAAAATTTTAACCAAAAAAAAGGGAAAGACAAATAAAAATAAAATATTTTAAAACAAAAGCAATAATAATAATAATAATAATAATAATAATAATAATAATAATAATAATAATAATAATAGAAAGAAAGATTGAGGAAAGGAAAAAAAACGTGTTTGTGTAAGAAATTCAGTGCCCTGAAAAATTGATTAAATGAAATTATGAAATTTAAATTGATTCAATTACAAATTTAAATTCAATTTTAAATTACCTTCCCTTCGGGAATATATCAAACATTGTTATGGTTTCTTAAACTTTCAATATTCTTGTTCGGTGTTATACGAAAAATGAAGAACACAATTATAAGAAAAATGAACACCATTATACTGGAACAATGTTATAAAAAACACTTTTCTCAACCTACCCCCCAAACAAGAAAAGCAATAAAAGCAATAACAGTGGCAAAAGTAAAAGAAATCAAAAAATTCGCTCTAATTTTCTATATATATATATATATATATATATATATATAATATATATATATATATATATATATATATATATATATATATATATATATATATGCAAAATTAAGGCTTCTGTGAATAATGAATGCTTTGCTCTTTTACTGGAATCTAGCTTAGGGTATGCGCCGAAGTTATTTTCCTCTTACCTTGCTTTAGTGTCGTTTCCTTATGAATAATATTGTGTATAGTTTGGTATTAAACAATATTCTTGCTTACGAATTTATTTTCTATTAGAATGTTCACAAAATTTACAAAGATCAATCAATTCTATTACAATTCAAAAGCGTGTTGTTTTACCGGCTTTTTTTTCAGAATACTTTTTACAATGACGCTAACAAAGATCAATACTACATCGATATATCGCTTATTTAAGCGATATATCGGTAACCATCTCGATTATTAATAATTATTTACATATAATAAAAATTAAATATCAATACAACC
>SEYY01000369.1:31506-53590 GCA_009176605.1 Armadillidium nasatum
TATATATATATATAAAATATATATATATATATATCTTTTTTTTTCAGTTGTCAATGTTATTTAGATTATTATATATCACAGCTTATAGATCACTGTCCTTTTAAATAACTTTTCATTTGATACCTGATAAACTTTAAAAAAAAAAATTTTAAGGGCGCTAGGCTAAAGTATCACCATGTACTTGTTATAGAATAGCTTAGCCTGCTTATTTTCAGTGGTATTTTAATAAAATGTCTAAAAAAATTTACACAAAAGAGCACAATGCTGCATAAAGACCAGTTCACCAGGCTAGGCTAGAATTTCTATTAATTCTTTATTTATTTATATATTTATTTATCTTTAATATTAATACTGTTTCAAAATTATTTAAATGTTATTTTATTTATTAAATATCACAGTTTACTAATACACTGTCACTATAAGTCACTTCTTGTTTGATATTAATGATGAAAACTTAAGAAATTTTAGAGTACCTAAAGTGCACAATTACCAATTACAGGGTAAGCTAGAGTATGTTGGCCCTATTTCCTTTCCAACTTTAGCCTAAAATAATTTAAATTTTCCTAAAAGTACCATTAATTTTCCATAAAAACAGTTTTTTAGTTCAATATTATGGGAGAGCTAAATTCTACATAATAACTAGCTTCTAGGCTAGAGTTGGCAATTCCAGATGTAGGCCTAAAATTCTTTTAAAATATTCAGAATGTTTCTATTATTTCTTCCTAACCGTCTTAGTTTATTTTACTATGATTTATAATTTCTTCATGAAAATGCTCTCATTTATGCACGCTACAGCTCCAAGCCCTGCAACAATTTATGTATTTGATTTTATTTATTTTTCTTATTCAAAAAACTTCCTATTTATTTATTTATTCTTTTATATTTGTTCTATATACTTGTCACTCTAAAGGGATCAACCACTTGCAAAATTAAGGCTTCTGTGAATGATGAATGCTTTGCTCTTTTACTGGAATCTACCTTAGGGTATGCGCCGTCCTAGAGCTTAGAGTTCTATATAAGAAGTTATTTTCCTCTTACCTTGCTTTAGTATCGTTTCCTTATGAATAATATTGTGTATAGTTTGGTATTAAACAATATTCTTGCTTACGAATTTATTTTCTATTAGAATGTTCACAAAATTTACAAAGATCAATCAATTCTATTACAATTCAAAAGCGTGTTGTTTTACCGGCTTTTAGTTTCAGTATACTTTTTACAATGACGCTAACAAAGATTGCTACTATATCGATATATCGCTTATTTAAGCGATATATCGGTAACCATCTCGATACATATCGATTATTAAATTAAGATAATAAAAAAAAAAAATACAACCTTTATTTATATATATATATATATATATATATATATATATATATATATATATATATATATATATATATATATATATATATATATATATATATATATATATACCTTTTTTTTTTTTTACCTTCTCACCCCCTGACCACCCCTGTTGAGGCGGCCACACTTCGCTAATGATGCCTCCCGCCGCAGTTGGTCTCGTCCAGAGATCTTTCAAAGAAGTGATGCCCCAGAAGATTTTGGGGCGACAGTTGGAGGACAGTCTAAAAGAAAGTGATCTACGGTCTCCGGGGCCTTTTGCATCTGGTACAAGTGGAAGATGTTGTTGGTTTATTTGAAATTGTGTTTGTAATGTTGTAAGTTTTGGGTGGTGCCCGCATCTCAATCTTGCTAGTGAGATTTGTAAGTGTCTTGGGAGTTGTTGGAGTCGGTGTTTATTTCGGGAGGGGGTTCGTTAAGGATGCTGTTTGGAGGTCTGTTGATCATATATGAATGTGTTAGTTGAGTGTGTATATGTTTGGTTGTTGTGGTATTGGGGGGAGGGGGGAATGTGATTTAGGATCCGTTTGTAAAAGGCTCCGGTGGACGATGGAGGTTGTTTAAGTCTTTGATTGGTAGGTTGGAGGAGAGTTTTTTGACATGGGTGTGAGGGTAGACGGGTTTTTGCATAGAATTGGGTGCCTATCATTTCAGGTGGTTCCTTATAGGTAGTATCTTGGTTTCGTTATGAAGGTGTTGAGGGGTTGTGGGTGCAGCCGGTAATGGTGCGAAGGGCTTATTTTGTGTTATTTGGAGTGTCGTTAAGTTTTGTCGGAGAGCAGGGGTGCCAGATGGGGGAGGCATAGTTGATGGTGGGGCGTATATATATATATATATATATATATATATATATATATATATATATATATATATATATATATATATATATATATATATATATATATATATATATATATATATATGAGAGTCTTTGAATATGAGGGAGTTACTTTTGAAATTTATGTCTTTCTTAATATTCATCCAATTTTTACCAAACCAATTGCAAAATAAAGATCTTAGAAAAACCTAAAGTTATGTCAGCCCAGTTTTGCTCTATCTCTTTACTTTTCAACGCTATAAGCCTTTCAAAATTTAACTTTATTTTTTACTAAGAGTTAGTGCTTCGTTTGAGGCTAAACTTTTAGATCACTAACAATGTTCGTGCCACGCAGCAAAATGGTTACTACTAAGAGTTCTTTTCATAATAGTAATTACTTATAAACTCTAAGTGTCTAATATTTATTTAATTACCTTACTTTACCCTAAGGTAAAGAATGAAAAAATGTAAGATATAAAATTATCAATGCAACCTGTATTTATACATATCATTGTTATTTTATTGCTATGTATCAAACTTGTATTATTTAGCTACATTATTTCAAAATTATTATTTTGATACTTTCAGTCAATATGATTAAAAAATCAACTTCAGCAGTAAGGGAGTACTTTACAATGTTTAAGTATAGGCTCGAAATAGCTAAATGTAACATCTGCAGTCAGAAAATTAGAAGACCTCCTGGTGCCACTAGTAAAAAATTTTCAACCAAACCTTTATGGGGCATCTAAAATAAAAACAAAAGGAGAAAAGGAGCAGTCAAAAAAAAAACTGAAAAGAAAAAGAAAATATTGAAAAAACAAGAAAAAAATCTTAATTGTCCAATATTTTTTTGAAAATTTTTTTTTATGGCTGATTGAGCTGAAATTTTCAGGGTATATGCATTTTTTCCCGAAGTTGAGTTGATTTTGAAGATTTTTAGGAATTTGTAACCCCATCTCACCTCTATGCACCCACCAAAAATAAGAAATGTTATAGTTCTAGTATTTTTTTTATTTTTTTTGTCCAAAAAGGTGGATTTTTTTTTTAAATTTGGATAGTTGGTCAGTTTTGGGCTTATAACATTATTTCTATAACTATGGAAACAAAAGTTTGTTAGAAGCTTTTGTAGCCCACATTATTCTAAATATACATTCCAAATTTAAGGTCATTCCAAAAAGTGGTTTGGCTGCCATTCATTTGAAAAAGGGGTCAAATTTTCAAAAAAAAAAACTTTTTAACAGTTATAGACTCAGAAAAACGCTAGAAATGTACTTTTTTCACCGGGAAAAAAGCTATATACACTGAAAATTCAGGAAAATTGGCAGAATATTAAAAAAATTTGAATATTATTATAACCTTATGAATAATTTGCTGGGTTTATATATATATATATATATATATATATATATATATATATATTATATATATATATATATATATATATATATATATATATATAATATATATATATATATATATATATTACCGTCACTCATAGCCAAAGCCCTTTTCAAGGAGGGGGCATAATTAAAGGATAAAAAAAAACACCCAATCCCGAACCTAATGTAGATCACTCAGGCAGGTGCAGACAGAGGATTTAGAGAGAGGTAGGTTAAATACAGCAGGAAAAACAGAATATCGAGATTTCCACAAAACAGACATGGCTGGAAAGGAGGTACCACAATGTGCAAGCATAGAGTTTGCAATGCTCACACAAAGTTCATGTGCAAGCAAGGCACCCCTTGTGCTGCGAGGAAGACGCAATGGTGGTGGAATGCGAGGTCAACTCCCTTTAGCACCAGTTGTTGTAGTACCTATAGAAAAGAGAGAGTTCGCCAATGTCACCTCGCAGAGAATGAGGGGTCAAGTAAGTTTGAAAGCTGGGAACAGTTTTCTAGTCTTTTAGCCTTAGACTCCTTAGACTCAACCTTATCCAAAAGAAAAGTACTCCATGAAAGGTCAGATAAGACCCTTCTATATTTGTAGCAACTATTTAAAGGAAAAAATTTCATGCAATCTAAACAGAAGTCAAAGCTTTATAGAGACCACCTTAGCAACCTTTATATGATATGATGTTTCCAAGATAATTTATTGTTTAGGTTCAGACCAAGAATATTTATGTTGTTCACAGACAAGATAGGAGAGCCGTCGAAGGAGATAGGAAAGTTGGGAGGTGTTTTTGAGAGATAGATGTGTTGAGTTTTCAAAGAGCTGAATTTCTTAAGTTGGGGTGTCCCCAATGGGAAATCTCATCCATATCAGCAAGATTGGAATATGAAAGTGGAAGACGAGAAGCAACTCTAGAAGCAAAAGAGGGAGCATATTTGAAATGCGTTGGAGAATGGACAGTTGAATCATCAGCATAAGAATGAACAGGGTTAGAAATACAGCTGAGGAGGCCATTGATGATAAGTAATAAAGTAGGAGATAAAACAGAACCCTGAGTACCACCACAATATATATATATATATATATATATATATATATATATATATATATATATATATATATATATATATACCGGTTAGATCAGTGGATAAAGCGGAGGATTTCCACGCTTTAGGACGGAAGTTCGAGCCTCGGTAAAACGAAGACTCCGATCGCCCCGCCCACTAACCAGATCGGACACAAAAAATTGCCGCTCACAGGAGATTTTCTGTAATTAATTACAGTTTACGGCAAAGTGTATTAATACACTAATCTCAATACCCACACCTCAGCTAAAAACACAGCCAACACATACAAATACAATCTATAATGACAAAACAAACACTCACTTCTATCTGCCACATGCACAGTAGGTCTTCCGAGTATAGAAAACTAACTACGTCCACAGATGGTTGGGAAATCTGGACTTGGAAGACCGTGGCAGGGGCTGCTATCAACCCCAGAATACTGTACACCAAACTGGGTGGCACCACTGGTCGGGAAAACATTACACTCTACTTCTCCCGACTTGTCCTCACCTAGGTGAGAGTTTAAAAGTGGCGAATTAACTAACTAACTATATATATAATGAAAATATTGATTTTTTATATTTGCAATTATTTGCAATAATATTTAGAATTGATATATCAACTATTGGAATGATATTTCGAGTATTACTGTATTGTTTCTGCCAGTATATCGGAGCATGATATGCATTATTAGAGCTTTTGAACCGAGTTGTCAGAAGAGAGCTTGTTAAAAAAAAATGTAGAATGCTATATATATATATACTGTTAAACTGGTGTAAAATATATTAATTGAAAATAAAGAATACAACAGTAAGTGTATTTTTACAACCTCAATAAAATAAGAGAAATATAAACAAAAAGAAAATAAAAGCAAGAAGGTAAGAATTCCTGTTTTTTTATATATAACTAGTAATGAAGAAGGCCTATTAGGTCCATACCTTAGGGCTGATACATTGCAGTTCATTGCATATATATATATATATATATATATATATATATATATATATATATATATATATATATATATATATATATATATATATATATATATATATATATATTTAGTGATGGATCAGATGTCATTTTTTCTCATTTGTGGATGCGGATATAGATTTTTTGTCATGTGTGGATACAGATGTTTAATTTTCGAAAATGCGGATGGTGATGTTGAATTTTTGAAAGTGCAGATGTGGATGTTAAATTTTCGAAAGTGTGTACACGAATGTTGAATTTTCAAAAGTGCGGATGCGGATGTCAATTTTGATGAGGATGCAAAAGAAAAAATGCATCACAAAAAAATATATATATATTAACTCTCCCAACTACAATCTAGCCAAATTTGTGGTTCCTATCTTAGATCCTCTAACTTAAAACGAATATACCTTGTCAGACACTTTCAACTTTATCAGCTGCTTAAATTCTTCTTCTTTGGGCACTTGCTTCATCACAAGCTTTGATATTGAATCTTTGTATACAAATCTTCCTATTTCTAAAAGCATTAACATAATAACTAATGAATTATTTCACAACAATCAAAACATTATGGGAATGGATCATCTCTCATTCACCAAACTTTTAAAATTATCTGTTGAAGATTCTATATTCTTTTTTGACAGGGAACTATATCAAAATTGATGCTATGGCTATGGGCTCTCCTTTAGGTCCTGCTTTTGCATATAGCTTTCTCTGTTATTATGAAAACCAATGGATCAGCCAATGCCTCCTTCTGTTCAAACCCCTTTTCTATCACCACTACATGGTGAGTGCTTTGTAGTTTTCAAGGAGAAAGCTCATGACAATATGTTTCTACAGTATATGAAGGAGACACACAACAGCATGAGATTCACTATGGAACAAGAAGTTAATAATTCCCTATTTTTTACAGATGCTATAAATATCAAAATATTAACAACATATTTAAAACATATGTTTATAGAAAACCTACTTATACCCTTCTTGCTACAAACCATTTTAGCAATATACCTATTAAGTTTATTCTATCATGTCTAAGATCTAGAATCTATAGAACATTTAAAATTTGCTCTGACTGGCATTTATTCCATAAAGAGATGGAATTTATTTTAAAAAAATTCCATTTTAATTTATTCCCTAAGTTCCAAGTGAAAAAAAGTATTAATGAGTTTCTCGCTGATATCTTTAGAGCTACTCATTATTTTCCTACTGTTCCTAAGCAAAAAATATATCTAAAACTTCTGTATTTAGGGTCCCTTACATCCCAACTTAACAAAAATATTCTTACAGTACTACTTGACACTACATTCCCCCAGTGCCAGTTTATTCTTACAAATTATAACTCCCTCTCAATTCACACTTTCTTCAGACACAAGGAATCCATCCCAATGCTTCTCAGATCCTCATTAATAAATTTATTTAAGTGTGCTAGCTGCAATATATGTAGGACAAACTGGTCTACATTTAAAAGTGAGGATTGATAAACACAGAGGAGTTTCCTTCAAAACTGATCTTCCTCTTTCCTCTCCTGAACATAAGAGGCCATGGAGATACCCACTCTTTTTCTTCTTCCAATTTCTCTATATTTGAAGAACAGATAAATTTAATGAAAAACGGTGGGTATGTCCATTGTCCATGGTATTTTATGGCAGAGTGTACAGGAGAGCAAAGAGGATGGTATGTTCTAAAGGAAACACCTCTATGCTTATCAATAATTACTTTCAATTGTAGACCAGTTTGGCCAACATATGCCGCATTACAGCTAGCACACTTAAATAAATAAATTAATGAGGATCTGAGAAGCATTGGGTGAGATCCTCTGTGTCTGAAGAAACTATAAATTGAGAGGGAGTTATAATTTATAAGAATGAACTGGCGTTGCAGGAATGTAGCTTCAATTATAGTCAAAATATTTTTATTAAGTTGAGATGTAAGTGATCCTATATACAGAAGTTAAGTATATTTTTTGGGAGGTACAGTAGGAAAATGAAGTGTGTCTGAAGATATTAGTGAGACACTCATTAATTAATACTTTTTCCACTTGGAACTTTGGGATTAAATTAAAATGGAAAATTATTTTAATAAATTCCATCTCTGTATGGGGAAAAAAAAAATAAAAAAATAAATATATATATATATATATATATATATATATATATATATATATATATATATATATATATATATATATATATATATATATATATATATATAAAATTAGTGATGGATCACATGTCATATTTTCTCATTTGTGGATGCGGATATAGAATTTTTGTCAAGTGCTTGAATTTTCGAAAGTGCATATGCGGATGTTGAAATTTCAAAAGTGCGGATGCCATCATTAATATATATATATATATATATATATATATATATATATATATATATATATATATATATATATATATATATATATATATATATATATATATATATATTTTTTTTTTTTTTTTTTTTTTTTTTTTTTTTTTTTTTTTTTTTTTTTTAAGGTTTAAAATAAAAATAAACTTTAAAAAACAAACCAAATATTATGAAGGAAATGGCATGAAATTTAACAGAAAAGCAGTATTGTGCATTTCAAAAAATCACTTTTAGTGGAAAACATATCAATGTTCTGATAAAATTGGTGTTAAGCGATGTGACTATTATGTAATATTAATAAAAAAAAATTACAATTTAATTAAGTAATTTTAAATAAATGAACAATCAATCAAAACAATCCTGCATTTCCCTGTACTTTTTTTTTATCTATGTTATATAAAGAATTAACTATCCAAATTTGATCAAAATAGGATCTGTAGTTACAGAGATATAGAATATAAGCCAAAAAATTTAATTAACCTTTCATTAGTAATTAATTGAAAATTTGTAAAATCAAGATGAACAATGTTTCGTGGTATTCGAAACTCTACAGTCAAAGAAATTGAACATTCAAAAAAATGTAAACCAATGGGATTAATTTACATTAAAAATTTGGTATCGGTGTCGGTCATTTTTTTCTGATACCGATACCAATACCTGAAAGCTTGATACTAATTCTGATTCTGATACTTCACTCCATCCCTAGTAAATACATAATGTTTGATAATCTTATTAGGAATTTAATAACATTAAAGTATCATATATAATCATGCACAAACATTTACATTTTTCTTACACCCATGTAAATTTATATTCTAAAAACTTTTACTAAATCAATTCTGCATTGAATGATGTGTGAGAAACTAAAAATTAAATAACCTTTCAAATGAAAAAACATTATTTACAAACATATAACTATAGCATACTTACTAGTAATTTGCTTCTGAAAAGTTTTCTCTTTGCTGGAACATTTTCCAAAGAAGAATTTACTGAACATGATTCAAAGCTCATTTTGAAGTAAAATGTGGGTGCTGTAACATAAACTTTTTTGTCTTACATTAATAACTACTAAAAATCTGTTTTATAATATATATATATATATATATATATATATATATATATATATATATATATATATATATATATATATATATATATATATATATATATATATATATTGTAAGAGTTTGTAAGAGTCTGCCCTGCTAATGCCACCTAATTTGTATGTGCCAGACTAAGTTACACCAAATAAAGATAAAGTGAATTAGACTCCATAGCTGTGACAGATAAACAACAATTATAGAATTTATTAAGTAAAACTAAAATATAGTAAATATTAAAAATTTGGTAACATGACAATTTAGCGTCTTCGGAAACATGATAGTTCAATATAAATATTAGTATTACAATTTAAATTCACAATCTATTACCAGATTGTGTACTAGAGTTCATATAGAACTTTTATGGGTCAATGTATGACACCGTTAGCCCAATTTCCTGGCACTAACAAAGGAACATTTTATTCACAGAAAAACCTGGAAGAATATTACCATTCAACCCTTTTAGATTCCATTAGTTATGCTATTACCAGCAAAACTCTCAAAAGCATTACGGCTTCTGAAGGAATCTATTCTTCTTCCGCCTAGTGGCGCTTAGCCTTGGTCTTTGCCTTGGCTTTTTGGCTTTGAATCATCTGAATTAGACAAATTAAACCTCTTTCATCTTCTGGTAATCATCTTTGGATACATCTGATGATATCTGGTTCCTCATCATCCATAACATCCAAGGAAAATAATTATATACATACGGTACGGTATATATATTATAAAATAACACTTTCCTTTTCATATAAAGGCTAACTAATACAAATATGTATTTTTTAAGTATAAAAACATTAAAAGAATAAAATATAAGGATAGAATATTTAAATTACTATATAATACAAAATCTCACAAAGTTTGGAAACCTAAAATTATCTAATTATAATAATATTAATAATTAAACCGTTTAAAAATATTCCTATACCTGGTTTCATTTTTCAAGTCTGATTCCACTCTCATATGTGAGATTTGCACTTTTGAACTCGCTTTTAAACCAAGAGAGATTATTAATATATTTTAACTATTATATAATTTGATATCTTAAAAATATAAATATAATAAACAAAAACATTAAATGTATTTAAACCATAATAAATAATAAGCTCAAAACATTTGTTTTATAAAAATGCAAGAAATTTCTCGGTTTGTTCACAGCTCTATGAAGAATTACACCTATTTGAACATTTAATCTTTTTATGTAATTTTATGTAATTAAGAACCTACACAAATATTCATATTTGTGTATGTGGTATCATTCTCATTAGTTCATATTTTCATTTATTGTGAATAGGGATTCATTAGTTGCACCATACATAGTCATATTCATGTATGAGGTTGCAATTACAGATCAAATATTTATATTTGTGTTTGATATCAAAATTTGTATAATTGAGCATTACACAGAAATTTATATATGCCTGCAATTAGATTATTTTGTGAATTGGGATTCATTAGTTGCACCATATATAAATAGTCATTCATGTATGAGGTTACAATCATTGACCCAATATTTATGTGTGTATAATAGAAAAATTTGTATAATTGAGCACTACACAGATATTTAAATCTGTGTATGCAATTGAAATATTTCATTGTAAGTCAATGGAGCATACAAAAATATATATATATTTGTGTATAACTAATAGTTTGGTTTTGGTCATAATTCTGGTTCGCACATTTTTTCCTATTAGTAAATGGTTTTTCGAGTCTGTATTTATATTTCAGTAAATATAAGGATAAAATATTTAAATTACTATATAATACAAAATCTCACAAAGTTTGGCAACCTAAAATTATCTAATTATAATAATATTAATAATTAAACCGTTTAAAAATATTCCTATACCTGGTTTCATTAGTGGGGTGTATTTAGTAGACAGTATCCTGCATTTCCCTGCAGTTTTTTTTTTTTTTTTTAACTGTTCTGATTTATGTAAAGTCATCTGTAGAGTCACGAGAGTCATAAATCATAGGTATTGGAGGTAATTGGTAATTCATCTTTGATTCTCCCAGGTCATGTTAAGGGTGGAGAAGCTTGCAACACGAAGATACTACTTACTTTTGTACTTTTGTAATTTTAACATGCTCTTCACCGGCTTGGGCATTGGCATGTGCTACCTAAATTAAATTGGTGCCACACAAAAAATTAACCTACATGATCAAATTTACCTAGATTGTTCCCTAAATGAATTCATAAAGTTGTATACTTTTTAAATAGTCAAAAATATAAGATTCCAGAAATGACCAGGAAAGTAGGTTTTCCAAAGTGAAAGATAATGATAGTCTAGCACATATGCCTTTCAGAAGTATTCTTTGAGGATCTAATATAGGACAATCTATAAATATGTGCTTAATAGTAAGCTTCCTTTGACAGTGTACACAAATTTTACAAGGAGTATTTTCAAAAAAAGTGGATGACAGTAAAAAGAGCACAATCTAGCCAAAGTCTCGTCAGGATAACTTGATTTCTTCTTGTATGATTATAAGTATTTGACCAATCCTGAATAAGTGGTTTTATATTCGGTAAATGACCCTTACACTGACCCCACTCCCTCTGCCACATGGCAGTGCAAATCTTCCTTATCAATATGTTGAATTCTGTTGTAGAATACTTTACATTTACTGGCAATCCCAATATGTAAGCATCTTTGGCCGCCATGTCCACTCGATCGTGCAAGTCAATTCCAACATGTCCAGGAATCCAAAAAAATTCTATCAATCTATCATGCAATTCCATAATTAACATTCGTATTTTATAAATTAAAAAATGTGACGAATTTCCTTTAATAGCTCTCATTGCAGAGAGAGAATCTGTAAATATAGCAAGTTTAATATGTGGTTTGGCTTTAAAATTGATTAAACTTCTATATATTGCATATAGTTCAGCTGTGAAAACTGAGCTGTAGTATGGCAGCTTGAATTGACAAAGACTTTCGTTATACAAAAAAGCACATCCAGTATTATCTTCATCCTTTGATCCATCTGTCAAGCAAAGATTGTAATTTTCATCTTTCAAGTAATGTAATATCTCAGCGAATCTTCTTTTAAATTCAATATATTCAATATGTGCTGTACTCTGCTTGGGAAAATGACTAAAATCATAATTAAATTTTGTATTATTCCATTTATATGAATATGTCAATGGAACAGTAGCTATGTCTTCCACTGGCAAATTAAGATCTCTACATAATTTCTTCAATCTCCCCATACAAGGAAGAGCATAAGGACGAAGCAGGTAATAATCATAAACATAATAGTTCAGAAGTTCTTGTCTCATAGGATGGTCATGCTTAGACAGACGTGAACACATGTATTTTAAACCCAAATATTTTCTTCTATAAGACAAAGGCATTATATGAGCTTCTGCCTCTAAATAATCAACTCTAGTACACTTGAGAGCACCAATTGCTATTCGTATTCCCTGATAGTGTACTCTATCCAATTGTAAAGATTTTTCTGCTGTTAAAGAATCATATATAAAACTGCAGTAATCAATTCGTGATCGAATGAGGGAGACATAAATATGCAATAAAAGTCTTCTATCTGCACCCCAAAACTTATTTCCAAGATATCTTAATAAGGAAATGGCTTTTTCAGCTTTACTTTTGAGATAACGAATATGGGAATTCCATGTTAATCCCTTATCAAAATATATCCCAAGAAATCTATAAGATGTTTTATAATTTATATACTTTCCATAAAGAGTCAAGGGGGGAGTATGTCCACAGGACGTTTTGTGAAAATCACAGCATTTGTTTTATCTACTGAGAATGTTAAACCCCAGGTTTCTGACCACTCCTCCAAAACAAAAAGAGCCTCCTGCAATGCTTCACTCACCAATTGGAGATCAGAACCAGACAACCACAAGGCACTATCATCTAAATAAAGTGAATATTGTATTTGTGGTGAACACTCCACAAAAAGATCATTTATCATAATAGAAAACAACATTGGACTCAATATGCTACCCTGTGGCACACCACACTCCAGTTCAAAAATTTCTGACACAGATTGTTCCACTTGAACTTGAATTTTCCTATGTGTCAAAATTTTTTTTAGAAATATTGGTAAATTACCTCTCAATCCCAAAGAGTGTAGTCTTTTCAGCAAACCATGTGTCCAAACAGTGTCATATGCCTTCGATATGTCAAGGAAAGTTGCTATCATATAATTACATTTAAGAAAAGTTTCTTGAATACTTGCCTCCATGCGTATCAGGTTATCAGCCGTTGAAAACCCCTTCCTGAAACCACTCTGATATGGTGAAAGAAAATTTTTTGAATCCAACAGTATCATCATTCTACCAAGGACCATTCTTTCCATTATCTTACACAAGCAACTTGTTAGAGCAATTGGTCTATATGAGTCTTTATCAAATGCTGGTTTTCCTGGTTTCAGTATTGGAATCAACAAGGACACCCCCAATCATCAGGAAACAAATTATTCTTCCATAAATAATTAAAGAAATATAATAAATTCATTTTGCTGGACAAATTCAAATGTTGCAAAAAAGAATACATAACAAAGTCCCTCCCAGGAGCAGAGTTAGGCTTTGCAGTACTATTAAGAGAATCCATCAATTTCTCAAATGTAAAAGGTTTATTATACCACGAATGCTGTCCCCCTTCAAAGTTTATTTCATGAAATTCAGACTCTACCATATGAAATACAAAAGGTTCTGTAAAGGAATGAATACTACTAGTTCTAGCAAAACCAACAGCCAACTCTTCACATACCTGTTTAGGTGAAGCAATTATTTGCTTCTGAGGAGATCTTAAAATGATAGGAGAATTCTCTGTTGGCTTAATAAAAGCTTGAACTCTTTTCCATACTTGTCTTAGTTTTATTTTATAATTCAGAGGTTCAATCATTTTCTTAAAGGAATCCCTTTTAGCCTGTTTTACAATGTATCTAGCTCTAGCCTTTGAGTGTTTATAAGCAACTAAATTTTCTTCTGTAGGATTTCTTGAGAAGATTCTAAAGAGGTTGTTCTTTTTCTGCAGTGCTTTCTTACAATCCAGGTTCCACCAGCATTTTGATTTTGTTTTATGAAGAGGAGAACTGCTTAATTTAAAGACTTGAGATGCCGCATTGATAATAGAGTTGGTTATATTAGATGTATTCTGATCAACTGTTAACTCTTCTTTTACCAATGGAATGTCAACTTTCTTTTTATATTCAGGCCATGCCTCCTCCTTTATTCTCCACCTCTCCCTCTTTCTTCCAGGACAATATGGAGTATTATATGAAATGAAAATAGGAAGATGATCACTGCCCAATGTGTCAAAATATGGATTCCACACAAATTTCCCCACCAGACCAGCAGACACCATAGCAATATCCAAGTGAGAGCCCTTACCAGTAGAAGTCTGCAAAGTATGTTGCCTGTTTTGTATTAAGAACAAACAAATTGCTCTCCAAAATGAAGTTATATAGGATCTCTCCCTTCAAATCACTTTGGGGAGATCCCCACAAAGGATGATGACAAAGTCTCCAATAAGCAGTAAAGGAACCGCACTCGGAAGCTGTTTTGTAAGATTCATCAAAGAAACCTCTAAATTATGTATATTTGGGGGTAGATATACATTGCAAATAATCATGTTCATATTCTCCACACAAATCCGAACAGCTACTGCCTCCAATTCAGTATTAAGAGGGATATTATAAGACGCAATGCCAGTAGTTACTCCAATCATAACACCCCCACCATTACAATTTCTATCTTTTCTAAAAAAATTCATCCTCTTATGTATAATTTCCTTTTCTTGATTTAAATAAGTTTCTTGTAAAGCAATAATTTTAACTTTCTCTGAAGATATCAAATGTTCCAAAAATAATTTATTTTTGCATGTATCCTCTTATATTCCATTGACAAATGGTTAATGTATCTGCCATTATCATGTTAAACGAATTTCTTCCTGAATATCCCTATTTTTATCAGTAGAAAGAGGATGTGGAACAGCAAGTGAGGAGGAAGAATTAAGCTTAGGCCTATAATTTACATTGTGATCTGAAAACTTAAGAGTAGGACAAGCATTAGTAATCATAGAATCCATAGTGGTCGTTGTAGGTAGAGTATTTCCATTTAGTTGGTAGCTTGTCTCTTTTGGAGGCATTGATCTACATAGCTGTAATTTTTTAAAAACATCATAAACAGTATCACGTAATTCATTGGGAGAAAGTCTATGGGTGATAACCCTATCAAACTCTTCAAAAAAATCCTTCACTTGTGGTAAAGTCAACTGAGGATTTGTGTCTATATCATTATCATCAATAATTGTAGGAGGAACAGGAATGTATGCAGAGGTCTTACTAATAACTGTAGTAGCATAAGTCCTGGGTGCATGCAAATGCCTACCATCATTATTAGGAATCGGATTTCTAAGACGATATATATTGCGAGCATTATAATAAGTAGTTTTATTATCAACCTTAATTTTTACTATTTCTGCCTCTCTTTTATAATGTTGACAATCTTTTGAAAAAGAGGGATGATCACTAGCACAATTTACACATTTAGGATTTTCTAAGTTAGAACAGGATCTTGACTCATGATCACTTGAACAAATTCCACACCTCAAGGAGGCAACACAATTCCTACTTCCATGTCCAAACCTCTGGCACTTAAAACATCTTAAAGGGTTAGGGTAATAAGGGCGAACCTCATAAGACATATAACCACATAAGATTTTATCTGGTAAGGTATTTCCTCCAAAAGTTACTATAAGTAAACCAGTTTTTATTTTCTCTTTACCTTTATAAATTCTCCGAACATTTGAAATATTCTGTGTAGATAAATACTCCAGAATATCATTTTCAGAAACATCCTTCAATTCTTGGGCATAAATCACCCCCTGTACAGTATTTAAATTTTGAGCTATTGACATTTTAACCTGAAATGTACCATTAAAAATAGATGTAG
Source organism: Armadillidium nasatum (assembly GCA_009176605.1). NCBI lineage: Eukaryota > Metazoa > Arthropoda > Malacostraca > Isopoda > Armadillidiidae > Armadillidium > Armadillidium nasatum. The sequence continues at coordinate 47,500 of SEYY01000369.1, forward strand.
TACCCATAAACTTTTTGGTTTGTTCAAAAGAACTTGTTTCAATTAGAAAACTACCAGTCCTACAATATTTCCCAGACCTAATAGGGCCCCCAATCAGCTCCAAAGCTTTTTTGAATGCAATTGGGTTTACCTTTGCCAAAGATTTAGAAGTATCCTGTGGAGACATATATATAAATCTAGTGTATTGAGGAATCTCTCCACACTGTGACAGTAACCCATTTGTAGAGGGTTGAAAAGAATTTACTAATTCTGTCCCAGAACTAGTCCCAGAGGTTTTCAAAGGAATAGTGGTAGAAGAAAATCCTACAAAATCATTACTCCTATCATCACTTGAACTATCTTTAACATTAAATGGTTGAGTATTACGTATAACCTCATTTTCCAATGAATCAAAATTAATTTTCAAGTTATTTTCAGCCTGTCTAATTTCATGTAAAACATCAATGTCCATTCGGGTATTTTCATGAGTATCAACATTAAGGATGTGTAGAATTTTAGATGGATATACGAACATCTAGAAAAGCTACCTATACAGGTTTCCACATCGGAACTGAGTATGGCTGTGATAAAAAAAAGTATAAGTATCTTAAGAATGGTACTAGGATACCAATTGAAGACACCAAAGGACAGAAAATAAGGGGTCATTCTAAGGATTGAGGTTTAATCCCAAATGACTCCATAAAAAAACCTTAAAAGTAGATAAAAAAAAAAAAAAAAGTATATGAATGAACATCCATAAATTGCATGAATGTATATTTATATATATCCAGGTATATAGGTTTATTTATGTGCATCTATGTGTGCTTAAATTCATGTTGTACATAAGGTTTGGTCAAATATTCGTTAGTACACTCTATAGTTTGTTAGTATAAAAGTGTGCTTAACCATAGGTCTCACCTTTTCATTCACAAGCAATTCTCCTATTACAGTTTTCATCTCTGTAATGTCATATTGTTCATTAATTACTGGGTAATTGTAGCGTTCATGGTAGTGGATTTTTTCGTACGAGACAAGGTTGCTAATTACCTACGCGTTGGGAGTTCGACTAGAACTACGCATAGGAATTTGAAACTAACAACATAGCCTAAGAATTTGTGATACGACAAGGTCAGGAACATAGGAAAATAGAGACAGTTAGAAGCCACAAGAGCCTATCGAGACTGTTGCTGGATCATTGGCTTACAAAAAAAAAAAAATTATATATATATATATATATATATATATATATTATATATATATATATATATATATATATATATATATATATATATATATATATATATAAAAAATATTAAAATAATTAATAATAATAATAAAATAATAATAAAAAAATAATAATAATTAATAATAAAAATAATAATAAAAATAAAATAAAATAATAATAATAATAATAATGGTGTAATAATAATAATAATAATAATATGTAAAGAGAGAAATATAAGTGAATTTTATCACCACCACTCACGGGTTGGGGGGTATGGGGGGCAGAGCCCCCCGTAGACAAACGCTCGTGTGCCATGCATTTGCAACTTGTATTATAAAATTATGCATTATTGCAGTACAGCAATGAAATCATAAATGCATGGCACACGATCATTTGGCTATGGGGGGCTCTGCCCCCTGTACCCCCGACCCGTGAGTGGTAGTGATAAAATTTTCACTTACATTCCTCTCTCTCTCTCTCTCTCTCTCTATATATATATATATATATATATATATATATATATTTATATATATATATATATATATTATATATATATATATATATATATATATATATATATATTATATTATGATTATATTATTATTATATTATATTATTATTATTATTATTATTACACATTACCCCATATCCCGCATCATTCAAAATTCTTGTAAATTTTAACTATTATTTCCATTTTTAGCTTCAACATATTTTAAAATATAGCAACACGTCAAAACATTGAAAGAAGAGTTTTATTTTTTTTCAATAGGCCGATGCTGACCTGACCAACTGACGGGCCATGTGAGAAATCATTAAAGATAAGATTGCGGCAGATGATATTATGACGTCATAATTATTCCTTTTATTTTAAACTTTTTTTTTTTAATTTAAGTGTTTTTTTAATTTTTTTTTCTTACAAAATAATTTGGCATTCGTCGATTAACCAAAAAAATAAGCAAACATATCATTTCCTTTTCGTAGTTACGCTGAGAAGAAAACAAAAAAAACGGCACGTCGTATCAGTTTCAGTTGAACTCGCAACACGTGAATACGTAGTTTCAATCGAACTAGCAACCCGTAGGTATGTAGGTATTTTCAGCAACCTTGTCTCGTACGAAAAAATCCACTACCATGAACTCTACAATTACCAATTACTGTAACCTTTTATTACATATTATATTCTTTTCATTTTTTTTTTGTCCCATATATATATAATATATAATATTATATATATATATATATATATATAATATATATATATATATAATATATATATATATGGTAATTGTAGCGTTCATGGTAGTGGATTTTTTCGTACGAGACAAGGTTGCTAATATACCTACGCGTTGGAAGTTCGACTAGAACTACGCGTAGGAATTTGAAACTAACAACATAGCCTAAGAATTTGTGATACGACAAGGTTGCTGGATCATTGGCGTTACAAAAAATTAAATAAAAAATAAAAAAAATATATATATATATATATATATATAAAATTCTTAGGCTATGTTGTTAGTTTCAAATTCCTACGCGTAGTTCTAGTCGAACTCCCAACGCGTAGGTATATTAGCAACCTTGTCTCGTCCGAAAAAATCCACTACCATGAATGCTACAATTACCATATATATATATATATATATATATATATATATATATATAATAATTATATATATATATATATATATATTATATATATTATATATATATATATATATATATATATATATATATATATATATAATATATAGGCTTAGGTATAGATTGTTTCTGACCTTTAATATTTTTTATATCAATATTTTTTAATGTCGATATTTTATTTTAATCGATCCTTTTATACCTAATGAATTTCAGTTACCTTTGACTGTTCAAGATATAAGTGTAATTTGTTCTTTTCAGTTCAGATACCTTAAATTTTGGTTATGTTATAAACTAAAAGTACATTAAAATTATTATTATTATTTAGGTTAAATTACGGCATCTTCGGTAGTTCAGGTTATGATAAGTCGAATTAGGTTCTGCTAGAAAAGTAAGTAATAATAATTGTGTGTATGTCTAGTGTAATGGTACCTCTGGCAACGTTCTTGTTTATGTTAGGCTTCTCCGATATTTTTGATTATCGACATTTTCGGACAATCGAAAGTCAGAAAATCTACACCTTTACCAAATATATATAGGAAGGAAACATAGGAAACATAGGAAAAATAGAGACAGTTAGAAGCCACAAGGGCCTATCGAGACTGTCCCAGTCCAAACAAATATTAACTATCAATACTAATACATGCACAAAGACTAGGTCTGTCCTATCCTAGTTATCAGTTTACTTCATGCAAAGATAAAAAATAACACCAAGGCCAGTTTTACCTGCAATATTCAATGAACATCACCCACTACAAAAAAATAAACTGCCAATTAGGCTTGGTCATAGGTTGATCTAAAAATACAAATATACCCACCAATTTGGCTTAGTCAAGTTATTCTATATAATACCTAAACTATCCATATATCTATCTAGCCCCTTTTTAAATTTGACAAGAGAATCACAATCAACAATCTCTTGTGGCAAGTCATTCCAAAAATTAACAACTCTATTACTGAAAGAGTATTTTCTTAGATCGAGATGGCATGGCTTCTTTTTAATTTTCTTATCATGTCCTCTAGTTACTCTTCCTTGGTCCACTATAAAGTATTTTTCAATCTCTGTATTACTGCCAGATGCAAATATTTTGTAAACTTGTATCATATCCCCTCTGAGAAATCTCCTTTCAACGAGAACATTCCTAACTCTTTTCAACCTCTCTTCATAGCTCTTATTTTCAAAGCCAGAAATCATCCTTGTTGCTCACGTTGGACTCTCTCCAGCATGTATATGTCTCTTCTTAAATGAGGAGCCCAAACCTGTGCACAATACTCTAATGCTGGCCTGACATAGCTATTATATAGTTTGCTTATAACCTCTTTGCTCTTGTAAACTACATTGCGATTAATTATACCTAACATCTTATTTGCTCTATTCCTTGCTTCCAAACATTGATCACCCACCTTCAGATTACTGCTAATAATCACACCTAAATCCTTTTCCTGCTCCACAGTCTCAAGCCACTCCCCATTCATTTCATAATTAAATCTTTCATTTGAGTACCTACATGAAGACTTTACATTTTTACTATTAAAGTTCATTTGCCACCTCTCTGCCCAACCAAGAAGTCTATCTAGATCACCTTGAAGCTTTATGCATCCATCATTATTCCTTACTGAGGTAACCATTTGGTGTCATCAGCAAACTTAGAACCTTACATTTAAGACCTTTGTCTAAATCATATTATATATAATAAGAACAAAAGTGGTCCCAGCACAGAACCTGTGGGACCCCACTCTTTCACCGTTTCCCATAATGACTTATTTCCATTAAGTAATACACACTGCCTTCTGTTCTTTAACCACTCTTTAATCCAATTGTGTACCATACCATTTATACCACACTGTGACAACTTTTGCATCAGCCTAACATGGGGTACCTTATCAAAAGCTTTGCTAAAGTCTAAATATATAACATCAACTGGATCACCCCTGTCTATGCATTCAGTAATATATTCCATAAATTCTAGTAGATTTGTCTGACATGATCTACCCTTTCTAAAGCCATGCTGGGAGTTATATAGTATCTTGTGATCATCTAAATGCTTCTCTATTGACTTTTCAGTAACTTTTCCAAAATTTTCACAACCAGAGATGTTAAGCTAACTGCCTATAGTTCCCTAAATCTTCTTTACTACCTTTTTTAAAAATGGGCACCACATATGCCGTTTTCCAGTCTTCAGGTACCTCTCCAAAAGCAATAGATCGCTTAAAAATCAAATACAGTGCCTTTGCAATACTGATACTCCCCTCTTTTAGAATTCTACCATATACACCATCTGGACCCGCTGCCTTATTTGGGTCAATATGTTCTAGTAAAGTTTTAATTTCATTTAACTCAATTTCAAATGCTTCACACCTATTCATTACATGTATACTAGAACTATTAGTCTCTAAACTGCTATCAACCTTTCCTCAGTAAACATTATGCAAATAAGCATTGAAAATATTAACCAATCTTATTCTGAGCTTACTAAATTTCCATCAATTTTAATTGGGCCAATTTTCTTATCCTTGCTTTTAAATTTATAAAAACTAAAAAACTTTTTCAGGTCTTTATTACTGTTTTTTGCCAAATTAATTTCTGCCATTCTCTTTGCTCTTCTTATTGACTGGTTAAGTTCATTCCTAATTCTCTTATAATGTTCCAATCTTCCACCCTGCTCCTACCTTTGAATATTTTAAAACATCTACGCTTTTCACTGATTTTCTCTTTTCTCTCTACTCCACCAATTAGGTTTTCTATTTGCCACCCTAATGGATTTATCTTTAAACACACAGACTGAATGGAAGAAAATATTTCCTTGAAGTATTCCCACATGATGAAACAATTCTGACCATCAAACTCCTTATCCCAGTCAATTTCATTGAGCATTGCTCGGAATTTGCTAAAATCTCCGTTTCTGAAACTAATATCTTTTCCCTATTGACTGCAATTTGGGCCCAGACATCACATCCAGTTAAATCTAATATATAATGATCACTAGCTCCTAAAGTCTCCCCAACTTCGATATCATTCACCATATTTCATCATTTGTTAATATTAAATCTAACAATGCCCATGCCTTGAATATTGCATGTATAATTGGGCTTAATTTTACTTTTATCTTGCATGAATGAACTGATAACTAGGGATGGGTAGACCTAGTCTTTGTGCATGTATTAGTATTGATTGTTATTATTTGTTTGGATGGGACAGTCTCGATAGGACCTTGTGGCTTCTAACTGTCTTTATTTTCCTATGTTTGCAGA
>SEYY01000370.1:12500-22500 GCA_009176605.1 Armadillidium nasatum
TTATAATAAAAATTGCGTACTCGTTTAAATTTCTCTGAATCTGCGTCATTAGCATGGCTCGACAAGAATGTTACTCAACATGATATGACAAGGAATTTGGAACACTCTATAGCAGTTTAAAAATTCCTCCTTCTCGCAGATGTGCATTAGGTAATTAGTTACATGGCTAATCCACAACATACAAAGCCTTCACTAAAATATGGGAAAAGTGTTTTTGTGTATATATATATATATATATATATATATATATATATATATATATATATATATATATATATATATATATATATATATATATATATATATATATATATATATATATATATATATATATATATATATATATATATATATATATATATATATATATATATATATATATATATATATATATATATATATATATATCTGTAGGATAATTTTTTCTACATAACAACCTCTTTATTCTTCTCGTTCACTCTTTGTATCTATCTATCTATCTATTCCTATCTCAATTCACTGTCTACCCTCTGTTTCCCCGTATCATTTCCCATTCATATATGTCTTTCTGTTTCTTTCCGTCTTCAGTAATTTCAGTGAGTTAAAGAACATTAGCCTCAGAAAGGGGAAAAGACCCAATAAAGTGAAATAAATGGCAACTAAATAAAAGGTTTTATTTAATGCAAAATAAGACTTCCCATTTTAAAAGAAGAGAAAGAGAAGCGGAAATCATACAATCCCAATTTCTCGGTAGAGGTTTTCCGCTTACGCCTTTTTACCGTTTAAGTCCGTAGATTTCATTGCCAATCCGACGACGTTTAAATTGACCAACAATAAACGTTTCGTCCATTATCAGCCCCTAAATCCGAGGCTGAGGACCGCGAGTAAGCCATAAAGGCGGTTTATAACGCAATGATCTAAGAACAAATTGTTTAATCTATATATTTTGAAAATTTATGAGATGTTTTTGGTTTTGCTGCAGTGGACATGGACTTCTCAAGATAATAATAATAATAATAATAATAATAATAATAATAATAATAATAATAATAATAATAATAATAAATAAAAACAATGATTAAAATGATGATAATAATAACTATTAATAGTAATGATGACAATTATAATAATAATGATAAAATTAATAAAAATAAAAGTAATAATAAAATAATAATAATAATAAATAATAAATAATAATAAATAATAATAAATAATAATAATAATAAAAATATAAATAATATAATTATAATAATAATAAAATAATATTAAATAAAATAATTAAAAAATAATGATGATGTTAATAACAATTTTAATAATAATAAATATAATTATAATAATAATAATAATAATAATAATAATAATAATAATAATAATAATAATAATAATAATAATAATAATAATAATAATAATAATAATAATTTTAAAATTATAAAAATAATACTAATAATAATAATAATAATAATAATAATAATAATAATAATAATAATAATAATAATAATAATAATAATAATAATAATAATAATAATAATTTCTTGCAAATAAAGGAAAAAAATTATTGTTCAAGTAATTTGCACCATAAGCAGAAAAATAGAGAACAGGAGAATTCAAGGCTTTATTTTGTTCTACATTCACTTCCATGTATTTTGAAGAGATTTGAGTGTTTTTTTATACCAACGGAACATGAAAAAAAACACGATTGAAAACAAGTATTTTCTTGACCGACTGTGAAATTAGGAATAAAAAAAAAAAAAAAAAAAAATAAAAAGTTATAAAAAAAATAAATAAATAAATTGTACTTCTTATTAGTATGATCATAAAAAAAAAGCAAATCATTTTTTTTTTTAAGTTTTTTTTTAATTTTAAATTTTTTTTTTTTTTTTTTTTTTTTTTTTTTTTTTTTTTTTTTTTTTTTTTTTTTTTTTTTTTTTTTTTTTTTAATTTAATTAATTTATTTTATTAATACTAAGATAAATATATTTTTAAATTTAAAATATTTTGTGTAATGGATTATGGTACTGAGGAAAATAAATAATACAAGCGAGGCATTAGTTTAAATTATTTATGTCATTGACAATTTTTTTTTTATTTTTTCTATATATATATATATATATATATATATATATATATATATATATATATATATATATATATATATATATATATATATATATATATATATATATATATATATATATATATATATATATATATATATATACAAAATTATTTATTGTAATTATTATGGGCTTGATGCTTTAAAATTCCAATTTTTGATGTTTGCAAACTTTTCTAAATATGAATTAGTAAATATCTATTTAAAAATGATGATAATAGTAATAATATTTTCTTTTTTACTACCATTCATTGGGAGAGCCCTTTTCAAGGAGGGGCATATTAAAAACATCAAAGGAAAAACACACCTCAAAATCTAACGCATATCCCCTAAGTTGAGCACAAGACGGAAGCTTTAAAGAGAGGAAGATTAAATTCAGCAAGAAAAACAGATGATAATAGGGAGTTGCAAAGAACAATGCTGGAAATAATTAGGTACAACAACGAGCAAGCTTAGTCTGCAATACTCACAGATTGCTCATACGCAAGCAAGGCACCCCTTGTGCTACGAGGGTGACTCAATGGAGGTGGGATATGAGAGGTCAATTCCCTCGAGCAACTGCCGTTGAAGTACCTATAGAAAAAAGATATTGCACAAACGTCGCAGGGAAAGACGATCAAGAGAGTTCGAATGTAGCGGACAGTTTATTTATAAAAGAATGATAAAAACGGAACCATCCCAAATGTGAGAACCGTACTCCATAAGAGGGCAAATAAGATCTTTGTATAATTGGAGTAACTGCTCAGAATAAAAAAAATTCCAGCAACCTGAACAGAACCCCCAGCTTCTTTGAAGTCACCTTTGCAACCATTGTGAAATGAGGTTTCCAAGATAATTTGTTCTTTATGTTAAGACCAAGAAGATTTATGTTTTCACAGGTGACGGAAGAGCCTTCGAAGAATGTAGGAAAGTTTAGAGGTATTTTAGAGAGAAGATACGAAGAAACCGAGTTTGTAGAGAGTCTAATTTCACAAAATTGTTGTGGTCCCACCGGGAGATTCTTTCCAGGTCGGCAAGAATAAAATCGGAATAGTGAAGACGAGGAAACAAATCTAGAAGCAAAAGAGGGAGTACATTTGAAATGAGTAAAAGAATGAAGATTTAAGGTGATCGGCATAAGAAATGAATAGAGTTGGAAGTGCAGCTGAGGAGGTCATTGATAAAAAGTAGGAATAGAGTAGGGGATAGAACAGAACCCTGGGGAATACCACAATTAATTGGGAAAGGAGAAGTCGTTCCATCAACTAGAGCTGATATGAAGCATTTTGAGAGGAAACTATGCAAAGAGAAGTAGAAAAGCAAAGAGAAAGGAGGAAACCCAAAGAGGGGAGCTTATATAGCAGTGACGCATGCCATACCCTGTAAAAAGCCTTTTTAATGTCAAATGACACCACACAAGACTCCCCTTATTCCTTAATGGCAGAATACCTTAGATCAGTGAAACAAGGAAACTATGTTACCAGTAGATCTCGAGTTTCGAAAAACATACTGATGATATGAACAAGGAGAATGAGATTCCAAATGATCCAGGAAATGAGAGTTAAGAGTAGTTTCAAAGAATTTATATAGAATACAAGTAAGATCTATAGGAAAATAGTAAGGTTTTTCAAGATCGGCTGAACATATGCATGCTTGAAACAATGATTAAAATTATTAAATAACATTAAGGCATAAAGAGTAGGGTTTGATGAGAAAATCCCTCAAATCGGAAACACACTCCTCAAAACATGGGGAGGTATGCCATCCGAAACACTAGCCTTTCTACCGTTCATAGATTTTAAAATTCCATGCTCCCGATCAGATGAAATCACAGGTAAAGGCAAGAGACTCCTAAGAGTATAAGGAGAGGGAGGAGGGATGCCGAAATCGTCTAGGATAGAATTAGATGAAAAAAAGAAGACTACAGAACCATCAGAGTGAATAAGAGGAGGAAAGAAGGATTTGCAGAAGTTGTTGGAGAAATCTTTGGCAAGAGGCCAGAAATTTTTATCAGTAGAAGACCTTCTAATGAAAGTACGCTTGTCTCGTCGAAGAATATCCTTGCAAAGATTCCGAGCGGAATGAAAATTAGTAAGAGTGAAAGAAGAAAGAGAGTTTTTCCACTGTCTCTCTACTGAATGGCACGAGAGCACCCGACATCGAACCATGAATTTGGGAGAGAGAAGCATTTAGTTGAAGAAGAAATGAACCTGCTCATCCCATCAGCTATTACGGCCTACACCTTTCCAGCAGACACCGAAGCATCACCAACGTCAAAGCAGGATTTATTCCAAGAGTAGTTAGCGTAGAAGCAACGCAATAGCCCCAATTAGCCCAATTATAATAATTATAATAATAATATAATAATAATAATAATAATAATAATAATAATATATAATAATATTATAATATATAATAATAATATTATTATTATTATTTATATTATTTTATTATTATTATTAAAAAAAAAAAAAAAAATATTTTATTATTATTATTATTTTTTTTTCTTATTCCTTATATAATTATTATTAATTTAATTTTTTTTTAGTATTATTAAAACTCCTAATTATCATTATTATTATTATTAAATTTGATTATTTTTTTGCTATGTATCCAATATATAAACTAAATAGATTTGATAATTTTTGATGTAGTACATTTCGTGGATAAAAAGATATTTACCATTTCTGTGTAAATTTAAAATGTTTGAAACAAAATTTGGACTCATAGGACGAATTCGTCAACCACAGAAGAACTTTTCAGTTAAAAAAGGTAAAAAAAAAAAAAAAAAAAAAAAAAAATTTAATTTTTTTTTTTTTTTTTTTTATTTTATTTTTACATTTACTTTGTAAATTTTTTTTTTTTTTTTTTTTTTGAATTTATTTTAAATTTGATTTATTTTATATTATTATTATTATATTATTATATTATTATTATTATTATTATTATTATTATATTATTATTATTATTAATTATTTTATTAATTAATATTATTTTTTATTATTATTATTATTATTTATTATTATTATTATATTATTATTATTATTATTATTATTATTATTATTATTATTATTATTATTATTATTATATTATTATTATTATTATTATTATTATTATTATTATTATTATTATTATTATTATTATTATTATTATTATGAAACTGCATTCAGTTCATTAGCTTGAGGATTGAAATTCTCTTCTAAGCAGTTTGAAAGGCCTGCAGTTTCTTCTCCCCTTGCTTTCTGTTGTTCTTCCAATTTTCCGCAGGATTTGACGGAAACTGAAGGAAGAAGGGGGAGGAGAAGGGAGGAGGAGAAGGAGGAGGGAAAGAGGGGAGAGGGATGAAGCGGCAGAAAGAGACACAGAATACCATAAGAGCCAATTAAGATTTGAGGGTTCCACAATAACACTGCCAATTTAGATTTCAAGCACTCGGTTTGTTTCTTATTCACTATATATATATATATATATATATATATATATATATATATATATATATATATATATATATATATATATATATATATATATATATATATATATATATATATATATATATATATATATATATATATATATATATATATATATATATATATATATATATATATATATATATATATATATATATATATATATATATATATATATATATATATATATATATATATATATATATATATATATATATATATATATATATATATATATATATATATATATATATAATGGTAGGGCGGATTGTGGATGAACTTGATTAAATATTGAAAGGGTACTCGAAACTTTTTGAAAATGAGCAATTAAGTTTTTTAATGAAGCGTCAAGCGATTAATCTTTATAAATATTCATTGAATACGGAAGTGGTTTTCCGAAGGTCTTTTAGGGAATTGTTTTGCTTTCGTAAAAAATAAAAAAAAAAAAAATAAAAAAAAAAAAAAAAAAAGTTTGTAATTGATTCAAGAAAGTTTTTTTATTATTTTTTATTTATTTTAATAAATTTTTTTTTTCGTGCTTTCGTTAAGTACGGAATTAAAAGAACCAGCTGGGGGGATAAAAATAAGGAAAGTGGGTCCCAAGGTTGATTAAATTATTAAAGAATCTTTTATAATTTGGTTGAAGAGAAAACAAATAAGGCATTAGAATCACTCCTTCCGAGAAAGAAAGAAAGAAAAGAAGAAAAAAAAAACTTTTGTTTTAAATTAAAACAAAACGAAACCTATTTACGATTTAATTTGAAAAAGAATAAATTTGCTTAAATTAAAAACTTATAGATGAAAATGCTTCTCAAAGTTGAATATAATTTGTTTTCACAGATCTTTGAAATAATTTTAATAAAACTATTCTCTGAAACGAAGCATTTTTTAACACTTTTTTTTTTTTTTTTTCATCCTCGGTCCTACTCAAAATTCTAAAATTTATTTCGGATTCTTTGTTAAAAAGAAAAAAAAAAAAAACTTTAATTTTCTCCACTATTAATAAAATTTATTTTTTGCCTCTCCCTTTAAACTTCACTTCTGTCAGCAACTCAATTCAAAGATCATCTCCCCCCTCCCTCTCTACCTCACATCTTATAACCCTTCCAAGCGAACCCCTCTTTCTTCTCATTCAAAAAATAAAACAAAAAGATTAAAAAAAAAAAAAAAAAAAAGAAAGAATTAGACGGAATAAGTTTGGGCATATCGTGAAAGTCAGCGGGATTTATATGTCTCTTTCGCTTCATCGTTATGAAAAAAGGGAGAAGAAAAATGAGAGTCAAAGTTTGTAAATAGCAAGTTTTGGTTTAAGTTTTTTAATGTCTTTTCATAATTCAGAGAAGAATTTTTTTTTCCCTTTTCATTTAAAAAAAAAAAAAAAAAAAAAAAAAAAAAAAAAAAAAAAAAAAAAAAAAAAAAAACTTCATTAAAAGATTTATATTTAAAGTTATAATTTTTCTCCGGTTTTAAATGTTACTCAATTGGAGAAACGAATTGGAAGAGTTATTCAATAAGACGCTTATAAAAGATGAAGAAAAGATCGCACTTTTTTTGAATTAAAGTTATCATTTTATTATAAGAATAACTTTCCTAATTATGCTCAATGCAAACTCCTCCCACTTTTTTTCCTAATACAATATCGAAGCATCTATATATATATATATATATATATATATATATATATATATATATATATATATATATATATATATATATATATATATATATATATATATATATATATATATATATATATATATATATATATATATATATATATATATATATATATATATAAATATATATATATATATAATATATATATATATATATATATATATATATATATATATATATATATATATATATATATATATATATATATATATATATATATATATATATATATATATTCAAAGGAAGCTAAAAACAAGACTCCAATAAGCAGGAGTATATTCATGTATCTTAACAGCTGTTCAGTATTTAAGATCTTCATATTTTCTTTAATTTTCTTATTATTATTATCTCTTTAATAAAAAAAAAATAAAAAATAAATACAAAACACATAAAATATTAGGTAGTATTTAATATTATTTTAAGTAAAGTATTATTTTTTTTATGTAATTAATTAACAATTGAATAGAAACTTAGAGGTTATGGTTCGAAAGCCTGATAATTTCTTATCTTTTTTTTATTTTTTTATTTAAATTAAAAATAAATAAATAAAATGAAAAAAAAAATAAAAAACAGCTATAAAATATATATTAATATATAATAAATATATATATATATATATATATATATATATATATATATATATATATATATATATATATATATATATATATATATATATATATATATATATATATATATATATATATATATATATATATATATATATATATATATAATATATATATATATATATAATCTAAATAATTTAAATATTTGCAAGAAAAGCACAATATAATAGAGGTAAATAGAAATATCTGTAATGAAAGAAAAACCATGTTTGCCGGTAAAATCTTGTTGTTGAGACGAAGAAATTGATTTTTGAATGCAGGAGAGTCGGTTCAAAGCACAGTGCAAGCATGTTTCTTTTTACACTTCTTTCCTCGTTACTTTCTGCAAAATTTGCACTCACTCAGCTGAAAATTGCCCTGTTCTGTACTTCTTTCTGTTTTTACAGTCAATTTTAATTCAAAGGTAATATCAATATCTCTGTTTAGTCTTTCTGATTTTCTAGTTTGTGATTTCATCTCCTTGGACACACTTAGACTCAATTTGTGCTATGTTTATGTATACATCTCCAATTCTTTCGACTTTTATAAATTCTTCGAATATCTTAATTGTGATTGAGAGTACATTCACGGAAATTATCATATTCTTGATTTCAATATTTATCACCACCAATATTTGACGTTATGCCTGATGATTTTGTATATTAATAATTATGCTTTTCAACAATGAGTAGTTAGATGAAGCATCTTCCTACTAATAGTATCTCTGATAGCTTGGGAGTTGAACCCAACTAACTAAACCTTTCTTAACTCTTTAATACTTTCTTTCATCCTTCTTCTTCTGGGTTTCTTTAATCAGCAACTATTTTTTAGTATTTTTATTTCCTTTTCAACAATTTGACTGGAAGAGACCCTACTTTTGAGTTGATTTTTAAGCATTATTTTCTGCACTAAACCTATCTTCCTTGGGATCTTCCTTGGGATTACTATTTTGCAGGAGAGGTTCTTCTGAATGTGAACAGAGCATTGATAAGATAATTTAATATTTTAATTTGTGATTAAATAGTGATTTAAAATGCATTCATTTGTTTTCCAAACCATTTTCCACTCAAGGGCAAGGCCCCTTCCCTTCCGATTAAAATTTCCAAACCTTGTTTTACTATCATTATCTTCAAGTTATTCGTCTGTGAGAGACAACCTCTAGGATTTTATGCCGGCTTCAAAGTCCTGACACTCCAGCCACTGCGTTTCAGCCCTGAAGCGCCCAATCTTCCTCAAGGATTGCTTATGTGGATATTGTTTTATATGTAACTTCGTCTTCAGTCTTTTTGGTAAACCTAAACATATTGAAATATTTTAATAAAATAAAGAAATATGATTTAAAAAACAAATTCTTCATTAGGTATCTTCCCTTCTCTTAATAATATCAAATATTATCATAGGAACAGCAATTGTCCTAGGAGACCACTAATCACTCTTAATCAACTAACAGTCAGGATATTCAGGGATCTGTTCTTCTTCTTCAAACTCTTCTTCAATTTCATTGTTCATCAATGATATTGAATTTGTCGTTCCACTACCTATCCATGCTTGTTCCGATAACTGTACCTAATATTACCCTTTAAATTTTTAATAAAATTATTTGATAGCAAATGAATGAAATTAGGAGAACGTCCTTGAAGCAAGTAATCTATGATCTTCCTGGATCATAGATTATAACAATTATAACAAAGATTTGAAACAAACGTAGTTGCTCTTTCTCATACTATAATGTCTTATTCAAAATTATTAATTCTTGATGAGCATATATTTATCTTGATTTTTCTTGAAAGGAGGACTTAGTTTCCCTCACTACAAAATTCTCTACAGATTTTCTTTACACCACTCCAGGTGAAGAGATGCTTTGTATAGGGATTTTTCATCCTTTGAGTAAAGAACGCAGTCAGGAAGTTTCAGTTAAAATGAGTGAGCTTTACGCATACTAGTTCTCAAACTCACTCTAACACAATCCAATTTCTTCTATCCACATAATTTTTTTTGCAATCCTCTCTTTATATTAGCTCTTATACCGATTTCACAGCAGACATTAATAATCTAAATTCTTAAGTCACACTCTCTCTTTTGGGGAGAGACCATAGGTCTCTGCTTTCCAAAAAGTCTCTTCCTTTGACACCAGATTTTTAATTAAAGCTATGCTTACTGATTTATGTGAT
>SEYY01000370.1:30000-35000 GCA_009176605.1 Armadillidium nasatum
AATATTTATTTATTAAATGCTTTAAAAATGTAAGAAAAATATTTAAAAAATCAAAAGAGATCATTGTTTCTAAACCGTTGGGACAAAATAAGGAATATTATGTAGTACTTTTCTCTCCTGCACATTCACTATATATTATATATATATATATATATATATATATATATATATTATATATATATATATATATATATATATATATATATATATATATATATATATATATATATATATATATATATATAATATATATATATATATATATATATATATATATATATATATATATATATATATATATATATATATATATATATATATAATATATATATATATATATATATATATATATATACTATATATATATATATATATATATATATATATATATATATATATATATATATATATATATAATATATATATATATATATATATATATATATATATATATATATATATATATATATATAAGGTAATAATTAAAGTCTGCTAACACTCTCGCAGATGAAATATTCATTAAACATCGAAGCTTAAAGTTTGCTATAGGGAATCGAACCCGAGCCCTCTATGCTTTTGTGCTATAGGGCCCAGGTTCGATTTACCCATAGCAAACTATAAACTTCGAGGTTTATGTATATATATATATATAATATATATATATATATATATATATATATATATATATATATATATATATATATATATATATATATATATATATATTTGAGGGAAAATCTATTAGGAAAGACATTGACAAACCGGGATGAAATGGGACTGCTTTTTGAATGGATATTTTACGGCTATTTATACAAAGAGAACGGATTGAACTCCACCTTTTCGAAGTCCTGTGCAAATTCCGTTAATTGACTCCACCTTTTACGTGTCAGTGATTTCGGCGCCTATTCACCGATGCTGACGGGACACTCAGCCATAAAGGGGAAGCCGTACTACAGAGGGGAAACAAAGGGAATGAAAAGAGGGAAGCGTAAATGTCAATCGTATTTATCATAGTCTGATTTGTATATTAAGAGGAGCTTGGATAAATGCATATATCTATATGCATAGTCTCGGAAGACAGATTGGACCCTTTTTTTGGACTATAAATCTATTTTTTCAATGTAATCAATTTTGAAGAGAATGAATGAGATTTTATTAACCTCTATAACCTATATTCTTTTATACCCTAAAGTTTATTCTGTTTATACATATTAACAAATTCATTCAATACGTAAAATTAAAATTGGTGGTATACACAAGCATGTTCATGCCAGTGAATATTTAAGCAAATTTATTTCTTTGGTCAATTTTTGACGTTCAAAACTTTCTCTCTCTTTCTCTCTCACACTCTTTGAAAATGCATCTCTGCTTTCTTATCATCTTTACTCCATCCTACCTTATTATACATTACATTGCCAGCTATTTAAAAGGTTTCGTTTACCTGATTATTCATTTCTTTCCTTCTGTAATTTATTTTTAGAACTTTCGAAACTTTAAATTTCATTTTGTTTCTTCAAATTAAACCTTATTGAGTTTCTTTATTTCTACTTAATAAACTTGGCAATTTAATTTCTTCGGCCTCAAGCTAACATATTCTAAGAATGTACTTTTTTTTCGGGTTAGAAAGACTTCTACATCTCCAGATTCGAACACTCTTCAAACCCTTTACCTTTGCTAAAAGAAGTCTTCTAATTGATTTAATTCAACAATTGTGCAACTTTAAAATAAACACCGTTTACTAACTATTGGTATTAAAAAGATACTTCCATTTTTCCCATAACAGTTTTTCGCAATCAAAGTAGCTTACTTCAAAACATTATGATGCACACTAATTTCACTTTCAGTTTAACAGAGAAGAAAAAGAAAGTGATAAACATATATATTAAACTTTGGTCTTTAGGCCCATCATCATCGTTGAAGCCTAGCATAGTAGTTTCCTGTTTAAGGAAATAAAAATCCTCTTTTGACTTTTATTTCATTCTCTCATTCTCAGATATGATCAACATTCCTCCAAATATTTCATCTTTTCATATTTTCACTCTCGCTTTAAAATAATAATAATAATAATAATAATAATAATAATAATAATAATAATAATAATAATAATAATAATAATAATAATAATAATAATAATAATAATAATAATAATAATAATAATAATAATAACAACAATAATACTACTAATAATAAAAATAATAATAAAAATGAATAATAAAATAATAATAATAATAATAATAATAATAATAATAATAATAATAATAATAATAATAATAATAATAATAATAATAATAGAAAAAATAAAGGAACTCACTCTCGGCAGTTGTTGTTGTCGTTGGCCATAATAAAATAAGATTTACGAGGACTCTGATTTATGGTCCTTTAAACACGCTTCTTTGCCACTTTTTTAATTGATAATTATTATGATTTTTATTTGCTCATCCTGCTTTCTATAGGAATAGTACTTCCATTTATTATTATTATTATTATTATTATTATTATTATTATCATTATTATTATTATTATTATTATTTTTATTATCATTATTACTACAACTATTATTTTCATTATTATTATTATTATTATTATTATTATTATTATTATTATTATTATTATTATTATTATTATTATTATTATTATTATTAATTATTATTTTCATTATTATTATTATTATTATTATTATTATTAGAGTAGAAACATTACTGTTATTATTATTATTATTATTATTATTATTATTATTTTATTATTATTATTAGTCACAGATGTAGTAGCAGTGGCACACCACTGTCAATTTCACCATATAAATTCTCTACGTCACCTAAAACAAAGCCTTTAAATACAATACCTTTTCATGAATTTTTTTTAATATGTTTTCTAACAACGTACAAATACATAGATGTCCTTAGGAATGTGTGTACCAATGCTTGTTTTTATACGAAGCTATATGCAATGTAATTATTACTATTTTCTGACTGATGTTTCTGATAACTTGAAATTTGATACGGATTTCCTGACTTCCTCAATAAGTAAAGGATTCAATTAACTTCAAAAATAATAATGATATGATAATAATAATAATAATAATAATAATAATAATAATAATAATAATAATAATAATAATAATAATAATAATGATAATAATAATAATAATAGTAATGATAATAATAGTGATACTAATAGTGATACTAATAATAATGATATTAATAATATCATAAACTAATAATAATAATGATAATAATGTAATAATAATAATAATAATAATAATAATAATAATAATAATGATAATAATAATAATAATAGCAATAATAACAATAATGATAATAATAATAATTATAATAATATGAATGATAATAATTATAAAAAATAATTTTGAAATTATTATAATAATAATAATAATTATAATGATAATAATGAGTGTCAGCTTTAGAACAAGTTACTTAAAACAATATTGAATTTAACATAAAGAACGGCGATAATGATAATAACGCAAACGAAGATCGGGAAAACAAATTCGAGGAAGAGTTTCTCCTTTCGTGAAGATTTCTTCCTTCCTTTAAATGAATAAACTTTATTTCCCTTGAAGATCGAAAGTAGAAAAATGTAAAATCAAAGAAAACTCAAGACTAGAAAGACTTAATTACTTCAATTCAATCAATTAGTTTAAAATCTTTTTAAAGTTCAGTTCTGACGTCATAACTTCTGACGTCATAATTTAAAACTTCTCTTGTTACTCTGTCTGTTTATTTAACTTTTCGATACTGGTAATTTCTTTTTAATTTTTAGTTCTTTTCTTTCTTTAAATTGTTTCTTAAAACATTTTTCTTTTCTTTCTTTATTATTTTCTTCTTGCTTTTACTCTCCATTTTTCTTATTTTTTATTTTCAAATAGGTTTTTATTTCTTTATTTTTGAATCTAATTATAATTTATTTATTTATTTGATAATTTTTATATTTTAATTCACTTTTTAAGAGGCATATTCATGAGTGTAATTTCTTTACTTTCTTTACCATCTATTTATCTATCTATCTCTCTCACTCTCTATACTATATATATATAATATATATATATATATATATATATATATATATATATATATATATATATATATATATATATATATATATATATATATATATATATATATATATATATATATTATATATATATATATTTCGATCTAAAAATTTAATGTAGAGAAAGGAAAAAAGTAAAAATACATACCCATAGGCTGCGAAGGTCGCATCATATGGATAATAGCCTGCGGGAGAAGCCCCAAGGCCAGTTCCATACATCGAAACATCGCCAGAACTTCCATCTTTCATTCCGTAGCCCGATCCCTGAAAAAGTCAAAGTGAATGAAATTAGTGCTGCACTTACTAAGGCCATATATATATATATATATATATATATATATATATATATATATATATATATATATATATATATATATATATATATATATATATATATATATATATATATATATATATTTATATATGTATTTGTTGTGTATTATGTGTTGTGTGTGTGCGTGTGCGTGTGTGCGTGTGTGTATGTGAGTGTGTGCTTGTATTGGTGAAGGGTGTTTCTTTGTAACTTTATTATGTGCATGCACATGTTTGTGGTCTAAGTGTTTGAATGTAGCGTCATATTTCCTTAAAGCCATCGATATCATATTTATATAACAAGCAAACTAAAGCCAAACAGTAAAATAAAAAATAAACACTGTTACTCATTTGTAGAGTCAAAAATAGCCTTTTCAATATTCGAATACATTTATTAGAACGAACGCACGCCTCATCTTCTATTTAAAAGAAATATATAATTGAAAACACATTTTTGAACCTCATAAGACCCTGTTTAATTATATAAGCATCGTTGATTATTTTTCCTACCTAGACTATTTATTTGTTTAAACTCTCCATTATTAGATAAGTTATTTACAATTAAATTCAATACCATATTTCAGTTTTGCAATTAGAGAATGAAGAGTTTGCTCTAA
>SEYY01000370.1:47500-50000 GCA_009176605.1 Armadillidium nasatum
TTCGTAATTTCTTCAAGCCACCCGAGTTGCTTGCACTCTATAGAGGTGTTGTTCGTCCCATTATGGAGTTCCACTTTATATATATATATATATATATATATATATATATATATATATATATATATATATATATATTATATATTATATATATATATATATATATATATATATATATATATATATATATATATTTACCGTTTGGCTCAAACGGTAAAGTGATTGACACGTGCTTGAGGGCGCCGGTTCGATCCCACTTGGGGATCCTAAGTATATACTACCTAGAAAAGTTCCTCTCCTAGAATAGGGCAATGCCCGTGAGATGTGAACTTTTGAATAATATAAATAAATATATATATATATATATATATATATATATATATATATATATATATATATATATATATATATATATATATATATATATATATATATATATATATATTTATATATATAATATATGGAGGAGTTTAGGGCTTTTCGTCTCATCAACTCTCCCGCTCTTACTAACTCTCTCCAATCTCTTTCTGCCAGTAGAATTGTTGCATCACTCTCCTATACTACCACTATTGCAATGGACATTGCTCTTCTGAGCTCTCTCGTTGCATACGTTCTCCATTAAAAAGAGCCCTTGCGATACGTCTTTCTACACAGTCTCATCTATTCTCTGCCCAACTTTCAGACTGCAGACTTTACAGCTATGCTTTTAGTAGGAAAATTGGTAGGACTCCTAAACTATCCCCACCGGAGGATATATATATATATATATATATATATATATATATATATATATATATATATATATATATATATATATATATATATATATATATATATATATATATATATATATATATATATATATATATATATATATATATATATATATATATATATATATATATATATATATATATATATATATATATATATATATATATATATATATATATATATATATATAATAATATTCGTGAGTATTCAACATTAGTGTCACTGTAATTTGAATCGAAATAAATTTATTGAATCAATTTAATTTTTACAAATTAAAATTTAAACATTTCCCTATTTGACTATATATATATATATATATATAATATATATATATATATATATATATATATATATATATATATATATATATATATATATATATATATATATATATATATATAGAAGAATACCTCAACCTAAATATAAGAAACACAGAAGTTGGAATATGGATTTAGCTTTAAACCTTCAAAGATACAATAGGATTCGTTGAACTTAATAACTCATCCAACAAATCATTGAAAATAATAACCAAAAAAGCAAAACAAAATCAATCACTGGAGAATCAAACGACTAGTAGTCATCAAAGACCAAAAGGAAAACAAAACTATAAATAGAGAATTAATTCTAAAGAGAGTATCATTCTTTCATATTGGGTTGTGTGAGAATATTGACAAGGAACGACACCTTTAAATATAAGTCTTAGTGATACTCATAAACCATCTATAACCTTTCGTAACTCAACTAATAATTCATGCTATTAAGCACATGACTACTTTAATAAATGTTTTCAAGAACAAATCCCTTACAAATATAAAAACACCAATGCTATACTGTTGTATGAAGTTTAGATTAAGATCTATAAAAGAACAGAACAATTAGCTCACTTCCTTTCTTTGTACAAATTACTTTCAGAATTAATAATAGCAAATTTATTGAACAATCTGACTAAGATGTGTCACAGCAGCAATCGGAATTCAAAAGATTTTATATCACAACTAATAGCTTCCAAATCGTCCATCAATGAAAGAATTATATAGACACTTTAAATATATGTATTAAATAACTTATTATTTAAATGATGTACGATTCAGAAGAATGAATTTTATAAAAATTATTTTTCGCGGCATTAGTAGAAATATTCTAGAACCTAAAATGAAAGGGTTATAAACATAAATTTGAGATGCTGAAGAATTTATGATTTTCTGGTGTCGTTCACTTCAGGTCCTAAGGAGTTACAAATAGTGGTATGGGAACCATACAGAAGTATCAGAACAATAAGAAACGTGACGTTAGTCAAACTCAAAATAATGTTCAATGAGCACAAAGCTCCATCCTAGAATAATTTGATAAAAACCACTTATTTTTTTTAAACTTTTACTTACAAACGGTAAAAAAAAAAAAGACAAATTAAATACAAAAAAATATAAAAAAATGTTTGAGTACTTTGAGTAAATTAAAAAATCAGTCTCTGAGATAAACTTCAAAACTCTTTTACTAAAGAAAAAAGACTTTTGAGTAGTGTGTGTTACCTGAAAAGACATGTGACTAAGAGACTTGAACCCTAGACGTGATAATAATACGAAAACCTAAGAACAACACAGATAATAATATATATATATATATATATATATATATATATATATAATATATATATATATATATATATATATATATATATATATATATATATATATATATATATATATATATATATATATATATATATATA
>SEYY01000370.1:74391-76891 GCA_009176605.1 Armadillidium nasatum
GTGAAAACAACGCTTATGATTAATTAAAGCTGACTAGAAGAACTTTTTGTTTAATTATAGTTTTATGCACTTGAGATTCTCCTAATCATAAGTTAAAGTAATGATTATTAAACTTTCTTATGAAAAGCTAGTAAACATGTTTTAATATACAGGATTTTAGATCTTGTTTATATAATATAATTAAATAAGTTTATAAATTGTAGAATTAAGATAGGTCGAAAAATTTATTATTAGATAACACATGAATTCTGCATTCATGTGAAATGGAAAACAAAACAAAAAATTCATGACTATAATAAATTTAAATTCTTTAAAAGGATTTTTTTTTTAAACATTTTTTCAAAGGTATATTGTCAGAAATTAAAGAATACATTTAGGTGGCAAAATGAATTAGTTATAAAACAATTTTTTAGGGAAATTCGCAAATCTATTCCAACATTATGAAGAATGAGGAAAAATAAATTTGCAAATTTAATTAAATAAAATTTAAAAAAATAAATAAATATCTATTCAAAACTCTTCATTTCTTTTAGTATTTCATCGTAGGAGGATTGTAACTAACATATTCGTAAAAGATTTACAGGTGTGTTTATCACGTAAAAAGCGTATAACACGGAAGGTCATGAAAGGGAAAAGTGTTAGACGTGAAGATACTTTAGATACAAAATGAATCAAATAAAACAGTGGATTTAACATCTAACGAAAAAAAATAATAAATGATAATAATAATTATAATAATAATAATAATAACAATAATAATAATAATAATAATAATAATAATAATAATAATAATAATAATAATAATAATAATAATAATAATAATAAATCTTTCCTTAAGAACATGAAATAACAAATATAAACAGTTGACATGTGACGAAAAATATGATTTTGTTAGAACAGAGAAGTATAGTTATATATATATATATATATATAATATATATATATATATATATATATATATATATATATATATATATATATATATATATATATATATATATATATATATATATATATATATATATATATATATATATATATATATATATATATATATATATATATATATATATATATATATATATATATATATATATATATATATATATATATATATATATATATATATATATATATATATATATATATATATATATATATATATATATATATATGAAAAGCAATAAAGATGAGTACTTTAAATGCCAGGTAATAATTAGAGTTGAAGCGTAGTAATTAACGAAAAGAGAGTATATAAATTAGTCCCAAAACTTCCTTTTTTTTCTCCTCTTCTTGTGCCTGTAATTGCAACCTTGGTTCGACCACACCACTACCGACCAGAAGCCCCAAAAGACCCGCTTTTAAAGCGCATACATTTTAATATAATCACGCACTCCCACAACCACGTAACCTCACATACATAATACATCATGTAATTTCTTTTTTTCTCCTACATATTCTTCTTCTCTTAAATCACCAGATAATTCTATATATATATATATATATATATATATATATATATATATATATATATATATATATATATATATATATATATATATATATATATATATATATATATATATATACACTTGTTCTCGTTGTTGTTCGTTGTTGTTGTTATTAATAAAATTATTATTATTTTGACAAGAAAACACACACACACACACACACACACACACACACACACATACATATATATATATATATATATATATATATATATATATATATATATATATATATATATATATATATATATATATATATATATATATATATATATATATATATATATATATATAATATTGTAATTTTTATAATATTTTTATTTGGTTTTTTTGCTGATTTAATGATTGAGAAAATTTAATTTTTAAATTTATTAAATTTATTATTTTTATTAAATTTTTTTTAATTTATTTTTTTTATTAAATTTATTAATTTATTAAATTTTTTTATTAAATTTATTAAATTTATTATTTATTTTTTATTAAATTTATTAATTATTTATTAAATTTATTATTATTTATTTATTAAATTTATTAAATTTATTTTTTATTATTTTTATTAAATTTATTAAATTTATTGTTTTTATTAAATTTATTATTTTTATTATTTTTATTGAATTTATTATTTTTATTTAATTTACTAAATTTATTGTTTTCATTAAATTTATTAATTATTATTTTATTATTTTTATTAAATTTATTAAATTTATTATTTTTATTAAATTTTTATTAAATTTATTAATTTTTATTATTTTTATTAAATTTATTAAATTTATTAACTTTTAAATTATTAAATTTATTATTATTTTTATTAAATTTATTAATTTATTATTTAATTTTTATTAAATTTATTATTTTAATTAAATTTACTAAATTTATCTTTCTGAAAGGGAGGTATATATCTTCCTAAACATAATTCCCATTTGATTTAAATTTACTTAACTCTTTTCTAACAACGTTAAACAGTTAATAATAAAGCAGGAGCGAAAAGG
>SEYY01000370.1:104391-111891 GCA_009176605.1 Armadillidium nasatum
TTACCCTTACGTTTAAATAGTTCCCTATTTGCTATTACTATAGATAATGTATTTCACGTAAATTTAGAGAGAGTTCGTTTGCCTTTACTTATGTTATAATTTTTTTTTTAGTTCATTATTTACTTCAGAATTTTGTGCATCAATATATCGGTCCGATATTAAAATCACAATGTAGTCTGCATATTGTAAATATAAAAAATTAAAATTACTTGGAAAGACATTGAAAATATCGACCCCTAAATAGATCCCTGGGTCACCCCTTGCAAAATTGAAGTGAGGGAGCAGGATGTGTCTCCCAAAACGAAGAAATAGCGTTCGATCAGATAAGTTGACTGAAACCGGCGTATTGAGTCATCAGAAAATACCAAGTTTTTCTAATATGCTTAGAAGTAAATTGAATGGATCTACATAGAATACTTTCGAGAAATATAATAGTAATAGTGCGCATGTTTGTTTTAATTTAGTGCCTTGAATAAATTTTCAAAATTGAATATTAAAGGATCTTCTGAGTTGCGGTTTTAGAAAATTTTTAATAAAAAATCTTTATCCATTATTCTGTTTCAAAAAGGTGGGTTTCTGGGAAGGCGATTTCGTCCTTTTGAGCCCATTAAACTTCTACATGATAAGAAACATTTATAATCAAAATCAAATTCTTAATAACTGAGAAACAATGTTAGATATGGTAAGTTTTATAATACATTATAATAATAATCTTAACATAATCTATCTTTTTAAAATAACAGTAATAATAATAAAAATAATAATAATAATAGTATAATAATAATAACAATAATAATAATAATAATAATAATAATAATAATAATAATAATAATAATAATAATAATAATAATAATAATAATAATAATGCAATACATAATAATAATAATAATAATAATAAACGTAATAATAATAATAATAATAATAATAATAATAATAATAATAATAATAATAATAATAATAATAATAATAATAATAATAATAATAATAATAATAATAATAATAATAATAATAATAATAATAATAATAATAATAATACATAATTAGTAAAGATAACAATAATAATAATGACTATAGCAAAACTAACACTTACAAGAAAATGTCAAACCATGAAAATAATTTTCAGAAATATTGGTAATCTTTGATCTTTAATCTTTATTCATTTTTCAGTTAGAAAATTCATATAAGCAAAATCATCGTATACTTATTAATGTATTAGATACAAAACTAAAAAAGAGGCTTCTGTGGTGGCGAATTCGTAGTCTGAGCCCAAAAGTAAAATAATAATAATAATAATAATAATAATAATAATAATAATAATAATAATAATAATAATAATAATAATAATAATAATAATAATAATAATGAGAATAATAATGACAATAATGACAATAGTAATAAGTAATAATAATAATTCAATAATAAGTAAGTAAAAATAGAAATAATATAACAATAACAGGATTTTGGTATTGATTCTACAACTAATTTCAGCAATAGTAAAATAATCAAATAAATAATAATAATATAATAAAAATAATAAAAAAAAAAAAAAATAAATAATAATAATAATAATAATAATAATAATAATAATATAATAATTATTAATTAATTATTAATAATATTATTATTATTATTATTATTATTATTATTATTATTATTATTATTATTATTATTATATTATTATTATTATTTTAATAATAATTAAAATATAAAAAATAATAATAATAATAAAATAATAAAAAAAAAAAAAAAATAAAAATAAAAAAAAAAAAAAAAAAAAAAAAAATAAAATAATAATAATAATAATAATAATAATAATAATAATAATAATAATAATAATAATAATAAAAGTATAAATAATTGTAATAACATTAAAAATAATAATACATTTTTTATGCAATAAATATATTGCTATGTTATATATAAAAAAAACGTTTTTTGAAAATTGAAATAATACAATTTTATTTTCAATCCCAATTTTTTGTTATAATTAAAAAATATATATTAATCTATTAATTTTGTATCAGATTAAATTCAATAGTTGAATTTTAATTAAACTTACCTTGTTATTCTATATATATATATATATATATATATATATATATATATATATATAATATATATATATATATATATATATATATATATATATATATATATATATATATATATATATATATATATATATATATATATATATATATATATATATATATATATATATATATATATATATATATATATATATATATATATATATATATATATATATATATATATATATATATATATATATATATATATATATATATATATATATATATATATATATATATATATATATATATATATATATATATATATATATATATATATATATATATATATATATATATATATATATATATATATATATATATATATATATATATATATATATATATATATATATATATAAAGAGGAAAAGGAAAAATGAGATCCTTTAAAAAAAAAAAAAAAAAAAAAAAAAGCGTAAAAGTGAAATATTTGCTGAAGTTTTTAGTCATTCATCTTTCACAGACTTTGATTATATTAACACGGATTAAAGAGACCATTAAAGGCAACGCTTTTTCCATGTTCTTTTCTTCGTCTTCGCAAACTTTTATTGATGCATCGGGGATTCTTTTTCCCCTCTCACTGCTACACCTACACCTATTCATGTGTATTTGTAAATGTTTTACAGCTTTGGCAAAAAAAATATTCAGGTTTTTGTTTGTCAATATTTGTTTACTATTCGAATATCTCTGAGAGTTAATAATATATATATATATATATATATATATATATATATATATATATATATATATATATATATATATATATATATATATATATATATATATATATATTATTGACCTTATCTACTGCACCTTTCTTCGAGGCGAAAGTACCAAAGGATTAATCATTTTATAAGAGAAAAATAATATGATTAATCTATAGTTGAAATAATATCAATAAATGTAATATATATATATATATATATATATATATATATATATATATATATATATATATATATATATATATATATATATATATATATATATATATATATATATATATATATATATATATATATATATATTATATATATATGTATGTGTGTGTGTGTGTGTGTGTGTGTGTGTGTGTGTTTGCATAAATCTTCGGATTTGAAAAATTACATATAAACATTAATAAAATATTAATAAAAAAGATTGAAAAAAAAGTGATGGTGTTAAAAAAGTAATTCGACTTTATGCTCCGTCGGAAAAAGAATCTTTTTTAAGTATTGAAACTATTGGAAAAAAAAACTATCGACAATAAAAGTAGAACAATATTCTAATTTTAATCCTCAAAAAACCAGACACTAAAAAAGCAAATCTTTAAAAAATTTAATTTTGCCTGAAGAATATTTTTCCTTTCGTTTGAAAGCAAATGTTGAACTAACGGTGGTTTGATGTGTTTATCCCAGTATTTCTCATACTAAAACGTGTAATAAAAATTTTAAGAAGGAAGTAAAACTGTAGTTAAAAGTTTTGTTATTTGGGATATGTTGACGTAATAAAAGTACCACAGAACATTAAAAATAAATTATACTTACTAATTATACATACATTATAGAAGAACCTTCAAAATGAACAAAAAATTTGACATTTTAGTAGGTTTCAAATTACTTTCAAGAAGATAATTAAATTTCCTTTCCCAGGAGTATTGTTTTCTACCTGCGATTACCACTGAGGACTACTATGTATATATCCTTTCCACAACATTAAGAAAGATGCAGATGCTGTAGTTTGGTGTTTTCTGAAGATTCGATTTAAGTGTTGATGCAGAAGTTGGGACGAAAGCTCTATGTGAGGTTTAAATTTTAAAGTATCCTAAAATTATTTTAAGTAGAAATGTTATTAAGTAAATATTTTTATAACACATTAAAAGGAAAAATTTGCTCTGCCTTTAATTAAAAGCCGATATTATTCTTCATGAGAAAGTTAAATGCACTGAAGATCAGTACTTTTGTGTAATCAATTCATGACTGAGGCAAGTTTCGGTCAGGACTTTTTTGATGAAGGGCTCAATACATAGCCATACTTCCTCATTCTCCATAAGATATCCAGACAAATCAAAAGTTTAATCTTTTTCATTCCACAGCTTTCTACAACTCAGTTATCGGAAAATAACACTTACAGATTTCTGATTATTCATAACAATTATTGATTGGTCTTCCACTAAAGTTATTAATTTCCAATAATTCACTCAACTGTAAGAATTGTCAGTCTCTTAATATTTTAAATACTGAAGTCTATCTACTCTTTTGATAATATAATTATTCAAAAATTGTCCGGCGTATTTAATAAGTTTCGTCCCATTTGCTGTATTTGGTGACTAATTTGAAGCGTCTCGATTAATAATTCATCATGAACATCTTAGTTTTGATATTCCTGCTTCACATGCAGTTAGTCGTACTAATATATTTGTGCAACATTTCTTCAGACATCTCGTTATATATATATATATATATATATATATATATATATATATATATATATATATATATATATATATATATATATATATATATATATATATATATATATATATATATATATATTTACATATATATCACCTTTCTCTCCATCTACTTGTAGGAGCAAGTGCCTTTCAGCTGTTTTAGACGAAATCCCTCCACCACTGTCGATCATCATATGCTCTCATATCTTCTATCTTAGTCATTGTTCTCCCCTTCTCTATACTGCTCCCTCAACACCATCCTTCCATCTAATCTGCGGTTTTCCCACCAACCTTCCTACTATTGGTCTCCTTTCAAAATATTTTCTTTCATATCTGTTGCCATTCATCCTCTTTACATGCCCGAACCATTATAACTGTCCTCTCTCCACAAACTCCAACATGCTTTCCACCCACAGCTCCGCCCTTTCATCATTGTTCCTCACTCTGTTCCAGTCTCGTTATTCCCATTATCAATCTTAACACTTTCATTTCATTTGCTTCCAATTTGCTCTTTGCCTTGATGTCAATGTGTCAGTGCCTCATGCCCATAAGTCAGTATGGGTCTCAGCATGCTGGTATACAATATTGTTTTAGCCTTCCGTGGCATGCTCCTGTTTCTGAACAATATGTACAGTGAGGCAAAAGCTCTACTGAACCTACCAATTCTATGATTCAGTACCATCGACATATCCTTTTTTGACCCATAAGACGCTCCGAGATACTTAAACTGGTCCTTCTGTTTTAGTATTCTATCATCTATTCTCACATTCATTTCTTCCCACTCTCTACTCATCAACCAAACCTCTGTTTTTTCTCTATTATATTCATCCCCTTTGCACTCGGTACCTCATCCTACACATCAATAAACCTCTGAAAAGCCTCCTCAGTCTCCAATATCAATGCAAGATTGTCTGCATATCTGAAAATCTCATCATCCACCCTCTCCTTCACCAGCCTACCGCAGTAGTCCATAAAAATTAAGAACAATATTAGTGACAGGGCAATTTCCTGTTTGATCCCCTATCGTGACTTCGAACCCGCTGCTATCGTCCATCTGTGCTTTAACCCTACACAAACTACTGACATAAGTGTTCCGTATCACCCTTATCAGTTTCAGAGGTATCACATACTAACTCTTTTCCAGAATATCCCTTAAAATTTTCCTCGGGACACAGTCGAAATCCTCTCCAAATCAACAAAAAACAAATACGCTCTCTTGTTAAATTCGTAGTTCTTTT
The DNA here is from genome assembly GCA_009176605.1 of Armadillidium nasatum. Lineage (NCBI taxonomy): Eukaryota > Metazoa > Arthropoda > Malacostraca > Isopoda > Armadillidiidae > Armadillidium > Armadillidium nasatum. The sequence continues at coordinate 110,158 of SEYY01000370.1, forward strand.
AACATGTCATTTTCAGTGCAAAAATCAAGTAAACCATCGATCTTCCTGGCCTAAAAACGTGCTTGCCATTCATCCAGCTTATTCTCGCCTATTTCTTTCGCTCTTCTCTCCAAAATCCTCTCATGTACTTTTGCAACATATGGCATCATAGCAATTCCTCTATAGTTTTTTCAATCTGTTTTATTGCCCTCTTAAATATAGGGCATATTATAGATTTATTCCAGTCCGCGGATGTTCTCCCGTCTCTTCAACACATGTTCATTATTTCCTTCATCCACAACATTCTCACCTCACCCTCGCCCCACGATATCTCTGCTTGTATCATGTCTTCTCCAGTTGCCTTACCACTTTTCATTTTTTCTATCTTTTTCATTGCCTCCTGCATCTGTTCTGTCCACCATATTGTCTGTTTCTTACTTTTTCCATGCATGGTCTTAACTTTCACAAACCTCCTGTAAAGCCCTCGAATCCTCATCCACATCCGCACCTACCACCATATTCCATTTCTTTTATCTAAGCTCTCCTTAAAATTTTCTTTACCGGCTTGATCTTTTATATTTTCAACAATAATTTTTTTTTATGTCCTTGCACTTGAAAGGTCTTGGTCTTTTTGGTTTTAGTTTCCCCACCACAATACGGTGGTCTGCATCACCTGAAACAGATGGTTTACTCTTAACATCTCTAAACGGTTTCTTGTACTCGTCAACGCAAGTTCAATCATTTATTTCTCCTCATATCTCCGTCTCTCTCCATTCCATCTATACCACGTCCATTTATGACTTTCTCTTTGCTTGTAGAATGTGTTCATCACACTCGCGTCATTCTGTACCCAAAAAACCTATGACACTTTCACCTTCCAACACTATAACACTTCCCAACACTATAACCTCCATTCACATTTTCAATTCCTTTGTCGCTCACATCCAACATGTACATTTAGATCACCCACTATCACTACATTTCTAAGATAGGGCGTTCTATCTTTAACATTCTGTAACTCTCTATAAAAATTTTCTCTCTCATCCACCGGTTTTCCCTGTTGAGGTCCATGTACCTAGATGAAGTTCAAACCAATTCCATCCTTCCAATTCGAAAACGCCAGGATACGTTTGTTCACATGCAAGATATTATCTCTCTTTGCGCCAGTTCAGACAATAAAATCACTCCCACACCATGTTTTTTGTCCTGTCTACCACTAAAGATAAATTGGCAGTCATGATGCAAAATTCTCACCCTTTTCCGGCAGTCTGGTCACACAAACTCCAAGGAGATCATCTTTACGATCCCTCATCAAGGACACCATCTCCTCATCCTTTTCTCTCATTGTATATATATATATATATATATATATATATATATATATATATATATATATATATATATATATATATATATATATATATATATATATATATATATATATATATATATATATATATATATATATATATATATATATATATATATATATATATATATATATATATATATATATATATATATATATATATATATATATATATATTTAAAACTTGCGAGGGTAGCTTCCGCTGTGAATTTGAAGATTACACAAAGCGATTCACTGAATCCAGTTCATAGTTGTTAAGAAATCAAAAGACAAATAAGGTTAACGAGTTTTCAAACCTTCATTCTCCAATAAGGAGGCCATCTATTACTTAGATTTAATGACGAAAAAATATTGAGAATCGGAGTTACTTTTTAATGAGAAGTTCA